>JAANQP010000056.1:0-87796 GCA_011320165.1 Fusarium protoensiforme
TGGCCGCTTTTCTTTGGTTTCTTGGGCCTTCGCCTCTACTTTGATCCTCCCTACGTTGGGAGAAAGGGGTAAAACCCATTTGTGTCAATGCCATGGTAGGATATTTCCTCTTCCACACGTTTTCTATCCCAAGGCTTACATATGAGTGAAGGGAACGCAGCTTATTTCTTCTCCACGGAGACGCCAATAGATGAATGGCGAGACTACATTCGGGTTACTTATGGGCAAAGGGTTAAGTGAGGGAGATTAGCGTGGTCGCTGCGGCTGAGCAAGAAGATTAAGAGGGGTTATGACCGGGCCTGAGCGAGAGCGAGAACCTAGAATTAGGTACAAGAAGACCTAGAAGATCAAAGGGATAGAAGGTTAAGAATCAACGGACTTCTTATTGAACCCTCAACTATCTGTCTGCTAGCTGACCTCTGCCTTTGTCACCTTGGCAACTCCTTCCGCAGCTGGCAATCCCACTTCGTAGAGCCTGGAACCATTCACGCTTGCAACAAAAACCACTCAAACGACTTTACAAAGCTTCTGACAAGCGACTACTCACTTATCCTTTCCACACAAACTCCTGCTTCACTCGAGGCATCAGAGGTCGAAGAGCCATGCCGTAGTCACCTCCATTTGGCGTCCTCAGCAGAGTGTGGATGTGAAACTTGGCTGGCTCCTCATTGGTGAGGAAAACACCAGAGTGGTGGTCAAATTCTATAATAACCACGGGGCTCTGGATTCGATAGTAGAACGGGTCGTGCTCTGCCCAGCCTCCAATCCAGCAGAAGTAGGTTTCGTGGAGCCAGGACTTGATCTGGTCAAGTCGGTTCTGACGTGCTTTCTCTGGGAGGTAGAGGAGATACTCATTGCTGATGGCCAGAATCGTATCCTGCTGCGATGGTGTCATGTCGCTGACCAGAATCCCCTCGTAGGGCACGATGCGATTGTCCCGGTAGGCCCCGCAGAGATGTCTCTGGTCGTCGTGGTTCCAACGCCCCTCAGGCATCTTGGGGTCTTTCATGAGCTTGAAGACCTGTGCTTTTGCCTTCTTCTCGGGCGAAAGACTAGTCATCAATTCCAGCCCAAGACGCTCTTCAGTCTGTAGGATACGTGTTCCCTTATAGGGGCCTTGGTCAATGAGATTTGGCTCAGCTCCAGTGAACCAGGGTGAGACAACAATCTGGGTTTTGTAAAGCAGAATGTTGAGACAAAGATGGTGGCCATAGAAAGAGAAGCCCCAAGGTTTCTCAGTGTCTGGCTCACCAAAGACGACAAAGTTGTAAGACCACTCGTTCATGATGGCCGGGGCCTTGACAAGTTCACCAAGGAAGCCGTTGATGCGCATGGCTCCCAGTGCCTTTTGGTATCCTTCAGGGGAAAGTGTCAGTTCCAATACCCGCATGACCGCGGTTCGTTGCTCGGAAGAGACTTCGTCGAGTCGGATGCCCTTGTCGCTGAGGAGAAACTCGGGATTGGACCAAGTGCGCCATTCGGGCGAGTCAATGTGGTAGCATGTCTTTTGGCGCTGCTTGTCGTCCAGGAGTTGAACAAGCCCGTTCGTGGCATGGACAATATCCTTGATTGGGATACCGTCATCTTGTAGGCCAAATATGCCATGTCGAACATTGCCTGGATGGTGTTAGTTGGCGCGAGACGTTGGCAAAGCTACCACTTGCCATCATTCGTGACCCCCTTGAATGGCTCCTTGAACAACTCCAACCAGTGGCAGTAAAGCGCATGAAGCCATGGTGGCTGCTTGTTCTCTTTGAATGCTCCAGCGTACTCGTACACGTCTTGCTTCTGCATGGTAGTGAAGCGGGGGATGGTGAGATCCGGCAGATGTTCACGGAAGCTGCGGGCATCCTTGGAGGATGATTGGGATGTCATAGTTGCTGCTGCTGATGATGGTATACGGTAATTCAGCTGTTGTAGTTGGATTTTAGATGAAAGAAAGAAGTGAGCTGATGAGTGTACGTCAACCTCGGGATATAGATAGCCGGAGCTCTTGCATGGACTTCTCGCCGGGTGCAATAACGAGGATACACGGAAGACACATGGATGCCAATTGGTCAACACAAGGAGTATTCTGCACCCCGGTGAAGCACGGAACTAGCTAATCTAATTAGTATATAATTCCGAAGCCAATCTGTTTATACGGTTTGAACCAGCGCTGATCTAGTGGCCCGAGGCTCGATGCCGGTCACCCCCGAAACGTCCCCCGCATTTTCGGCCCCGCATTCCGATTGTCGGTGTAGGTGGTGCCGAAGCCGGCATTGCATTGCTACAGGGCGCTTATCGCCATTGACCCATGCAATATCTGGATTTCGTCATTTAAGAGCTTGCAGTCCCCGTATCTCGGACTATTTCTTTCTCTGAACCCCTTGGAGTTTGTGTCAGACCTAAATCATGGCAGCAGCAGCTCTCCAGCGTGAGTCTCTTCTTCTAGTAATTGTCACTTCTAACATCACCAGGCCTCGTGCGCTTTGTGCCCAAGTCTAATCCTTCCAAGATCCTCATCGGCCAACCCGCAGACAAGGACATTGATGTCGGTGCTGCGTTACGCAAGGGCCGTGAGGTCGCCGTTAATGTCTGGTCGGGCTCCTCAGTTTTGTCGCCTGGAGACTCAACTGGCGCTACTGAGACCATCGACCGCGTGCTTTCACCCCTGGCACAAAGTGAGGTGGGCACTGTCCGGTGCATTGGCCTGAACGTATGTATTTCTGTCATACTTGAAGTTGAAGTCGTGAGCTAATTGCCTCACCTCTCAGTATCGGAAACATGCCGCCGAGGTTGGCGTTGAACCCCCGACTATTCCGACAGTTTTCATGTACGTGATGTCCACCTATGTCTCTCACCAGAGCTAACATGCGCAGGAAACCCAGCACAACCATACTTGATCCCTGGCCAGCTCGCGGAACCATCCCCAAGATCACCCAGGTCGACGACACCGGCGACTACGAGGCAGAGTTGGCCGTGGTCATTGGCAAGGCAGCCAAGAACGTGAACGAGGCGGACGCCCTGGACTATGTCCTTGGATACACTGCTGCCAACGATGTGTCTAGCCGTACCCAGCAGCTTAACCAATCCCAATGGTCCTTTTCCAAGAGCTTTGACGGAGCCTGCCCACTGGGTGAGTGATTCTACAAAGGCTCTTGGGAGCTTAACTGACAATCTAAAGGCCCGACACTGGTCCTCAAATCTCTGATCCCTGATCCTTCCAAGCTGTATATGCGAGGCATCAAGAACAACGAGGTCGTTCAAGAAAGTGGTATCGAGTAAGTTCCCGAGCACCAAGGATGACACGCATCACTAAATCAGGTTTTCAGTGATCTGATCTTCAATATCCCCCAAATTGTCAGCTGGCTATCGCAGAGCACGACACTGCCCCCAGGAACTGTCATCATCACTGGAACCCCTGCCGGCGTGGGAATGGGACGGACGCCCAAGGATTCGCTCAAGGGGGGCGATGAGTTTGCGGTGGAGATTCTCCCTCATATTGGTACGCTTACAAATGTCTTTGAGAACGAAAAAGATGGGCATATCGCCAAGTTGTAAGAGGGTCATGTCTCAGCTGTTGCGCGGGGCTGATGGCAGGCTGCATAATATGTCTCCCAAAGCTTGGCTGTATGCAACCTACACGATATTTCTATATGCGGTTGCTTGACAGAACTCAGCCTTGGATAAGCTATCACCTATCATCCGTCAGCGTGAGCACTAATGTGCCATTTCGTCATAGTTGCTCAAGGCAAGGTGCCTAGTCATGCGCGGTATTACCTCACCTCTTGGCTGGCGATATAAGAAGCCAACGCATTGCAAACCACTTCTGCTGCTTCTGAAACGATGAATGATGTGTGTTTCTCTCATTGATCATTCAATATCCTTCCCAAAATGTTGAACTCGTCTCCAATCCCTGAAACAATGATGGCGTTGAGATTGGTAGAGGTATGACACTCGTCACCAGGCTCTTGATATCCAATTCATGGAGGAATAGTACAATAAGAACTACCAACTCCACGACAATGTCCCGGTCCCGACTCCAGGCCCGGGCGAGATCCTGGTCCGCGTTTCCGCCTCTGGCTTCTGCCACACAGATCTCATGGTGTACCATGGCATTAGCCAAGAGCCGCTGCCCTTCATCGGCTCTCACGAACCAGCGGGCACAATAGCCAGCCTCGGGCCTGATGTTCCCGACACTTGGCGTGTAGGAGATCGTGTGGGCGTCACCAACTTTATGAAACCGTGTGACGCCTGTGCAGGCTGTAGATGGGCCAAGAAGACGATCGAGTCGCTGGATCCTCGCTTCTGCGAAAACAGGACCATGTGTGGCATCACTCGGGCCAACGGGGGATTTGCCGAGTACATGACTGCTTCACACGATGCTGTGGTTCACCTGCCGGATGCTGTGTCGCTTGAGCAGGCCGCCCCTTTAATGTGTGCTGGTGTATGTTGACTTCACCGAGATCCAAGTCACTTCGCTAACAGTCCCAGGCAACCGTCTGGCACGCACTTAACCAAGCTGAGCTAGGAAAGGGGCAATCAATGGCAATCATCGGCATAGGAGGCCTCGGCGTCTTGGGCGTGCAGTTTGCAAAAGCCCAAGGCTACCGTGTGGTAGCCGTCGATAAGCACGAGATCGGACTGAAGCTCGCCTCGGAAGTTCCAGCTCATCTCAAGCCCGACCTCATCGTCAACTTTGACGACCAAGACGCAGCCCAGAAGATCTCGGACTTTACAGACGGCTTTGGTCTGAATGCCGCCATCGTCTGTACTGGCGATGATGCTGCAAACGATTGGGCGGCCCAACGTCTGCAGCCCAGGGGGGTCTGTGTGGTTGTTGGCATTCCTGAGGGGGGCTTCAAATTTGATCCCATGAACCTCATCTTCAAGGAGATTGTAGTCAAGGGCACCATTTTCTGCAGCATGGACGAGGTCAGGAGTATGATGGATGCTGTTGTTGAGCATGGGGTTGTCAGTCACTTGACCTTGATACCCATGGAGGAAGCAGAGGACATACCGACTAAAGCAGCGGCGCATGCTTTCACAGGCCGACCAGTTGTGACGATTGGAAAATGAAAGGTCAGAATTTCTCAAGATGCTGCAGGGTTATCAAGCTGCAATGCCAGTCTCGCCTCCGGTTGGTGTATCTCCTTTCGTCCAACTTTGAGGCGCAACATCATGTCGACCATCCATTTGATGCCCTCTTTAATTTTCTGCTTTTCTTGGCACTCAAGGTCACAATCGCTCCATGGCTAATGGTTTATGAACAAAAAGTTCATGAATGCCGTATTTCCATTGATCGTATACACAACGCCGTCAGTCAATGCGACTGCCAAGTCCAGGCTCCGATGTAGTACATGCAACAATCCTTCCTTCTTACGTAGCATTTGTAGATGCTTCCCGCCGTCCTCATCATTACATAACCCACTTTAAAGGTTCCAGGCATTACCCGACGATCGTCGACCCTTCTCATACAGCCACTTGCTGTTCAGTCCAACACTTGTTCGCTTTCCTCCTGACGGGCTAGGCGAGGTAGGATCCGCGAACGGGATGGCCGTGGAGCTGGCACCAAACGGACTCGCGGACCCGATAGAAGACCTCCTTCCGTTTCCAAAGTTCACACTCCTCTGAAAAAGAGGACTTCCAAGTGGTGAGCCAGTAGACCCCTGGAGGGTAGGACTCCCCCGACCAGAGAGAGGTGAGCTGGTGTAGCTTCCCCGACTTCCAACAGAGCCAGCTATAGAGGGCGTGCGCGAGTATCGAGGCGGCGTACTAAACTGAGCATCGGGAGTCGGCGCAGCCAAAGAAGGCTCGAGGCCCAGCAGCGAGCGCTGAGCGGTTGTGAGGGGGATGTCGGAGAGATCGTCTTTCGGCCGGATCAAGGGGAGGCATGCGATGCCGATATTGATGAATGGAATGAGCTGGAGAATAAACCACGCCCAACTCAGGTATATCCTGAAGGAGGTGGGAACGCTAGAGGTTCAAGTCAGCTACAGTCAAGCCAGGGAGTTGTCAGGCAACCAACGCTTTAGAACCAATGTTTAGCCTGGCGAGAAGCTGCGCAGACCAAAAGCCTAGCAGTGCGATGACATTGTAGGCTATTTGGCGCACATTCTTCTCAGAAAAGGTGGTCGCATTGCGTCGCCTGGTGATTTCATCCAGTCGCGGGTGACGCCAAGTTCCGGGGCTGTCAGTCACAGGAGGGCCGCCGATGGTGGTCGTCTTGACAGGTGTAGCCATGGTGAGGTAGGGAGGAGATTGGCAGAAGTAGAAAAGCTTGGAGTGTTTCGCGCGGGTGGCCGAACAAGCTTGGTCGTGGAGAACTGATAACGGCCGTGATGCTCCCGAGGACAATCCACAGTCAGCTCGAAACAATAAAACTGCCAGACGCACTCCCGTGTAGTGTACCTATTGGTTAGTATCCTCTTTATCAGGCCGAGGCCGTTGTGAGGCCGGTTGCTCCCTTGTTCGTGGGCTTTGCTTTGTTGACGTTTGCTCAAAGAGAGTTGAGGGTGAACGGACTCCCCGTTAAGGAAAACACGACAGAGAGCGCCTGGGCTAGCTTAGGTTGGCTGTTGCAGCGACCAGCACGGGCCTTCATGCGCCACAAGTGCACCAGACACATGCAGGCACTGGAAGCTTAAGCCACAGAGACCCAGGCACCAGCCACACGACGAGCCTCTCAATCACCGCGGTGGTCCTGACGCGCTTCAGCGCTCGCTGTGGCAGAGGCAGGCGCATCCGTGGTGCTAACTAAGGCGAGGCCCGAGGGACAGGAGCTGCCAACTTCGCTTCTCCTTCTCACCACGTCAAGGGCTGAAAACCTCGCCCGAGTATAATCACAATCGCCCTCACCTCGCAATCGCCCTCGACGCGCAATCGACGATTAATTCGACGAGCCTCGTTCACCTTTTCTACATCGTCGACTATTTCACCAACAACAAATTGCAGTTCGCGATGCGCCGTTAGCCCCAACAGACTCCCTTCAGCCTCATCAACCACCACCACCACTTTTCCCTCTCTCATCGACCACCTCCCCCTCCTTCATCATGGCAGCATCGCCTGCCTCCCTCTCCGCCACGTCGGAGATGGAGGCTCCAAGCTCCCCTGCTCATCCAGAGGGCAAGTCCTTTGTGTCTCGCGCAATGACTGAGGAAGACGACACCCAGATGGCCAATGCCACTCCTGAACCGCAGGAAAAGTCCTCGCGCTCCAAGGGCAAAGGGTCACAGAATAAGGATGCTGGGAGTCAACCACAAATTGGCAAGATCCGCCATTTGAAGAAGGAGGATGGCGAGCCTCTGTGGAGGGCCGATATCCAATACGACTTCCTCAAGGCCGTTTTTGACAATGAGGAAGTCGTCTTCACCAACTCGTACGAACAGGAGCGCCTCGGAAAACAGAACTTTGCCGATCTCTACATCGACACCATGTCCCGCAGCTCCAAGACCAGCAAAGTCCTTCGCGACAAGCTCCTTAGTGATAGAGAAGCCGCCAAGGGTATGGCCATGGTCTGCTTACTTGTTAACATGGGCCGCATGAACACGACTCTCAACTGTGAGTGGTGCATCGTCACCTAAACTTTCACCATGCTAATTCACCTTCAGTCTTCCCCGAAATGAGAGCTCAGCTCCGTACCTACCACGCCATTCCCTCCCTCCAGGCCCACCAGGATCCCCACGCCTACAAACAACTCCAGGACGCACCTCGCCTCAAGTCAATTCTGAAGGGTGGTGCCGAAGATCGCGACGAGCCTGGGACTCTGGATAAGATCAAGCAGAGAGACATCCCTCGCACAAACCCCGTCAACCTCATCTTCGTCATGTGCAACACAGCACAGAAAGTCGCTGAGCTACACTTCCCCCGCCAACGCGAATTTCATGATCTTATCATGAAGACTAACTACACCAGCCAGTCACGAGCAAAGGCGTTTCTCTGGCTTATGTGGTTCTACCTTGAGTCCGACTTTACAGAAGAGGGTTGCGAAGAGAACCCTTTCGGCCCAGGTGTTGATTACGGCCTAGATGTCGCGAATCAAGGTGTGCCTCGCCTAACACAAATGTCGCCCGCCGAACAGGCAAAGGAGAACGTGGACACGGAGGAGGAAATGGAGTTTGGCCGGGCCAAGCAGAAGATGCGGGCTAAGATCTTGGAGATGGACCAGGCCTACCTCAACGAGAGAGAAACCAAGCGAGGCAAAATGCGACCATCGTTTGCCGACGACGGGCCTGCGATACTTCCACGCATCAGACCTTCGAAGCACGAATCTGATATGGATAGTACCAGGTCAACGCCACCACCTCGAGCACTAGGTCGCGCCCTTAACTCTAGCCGGAGAGGTGCCCCACTCAAGTACCAGATATTCGAAGGCTCGTCACCGGCGCATCACGTCAATGAAGGAGTTGTCGCTCGAAAGCCTCGACCGCCAACAGCACACCAACTAGCAGTGGAACGAAATCGAAGCCAAAGGGTCGAGTACATCCTTGATCGTGGTCTTCGCCGCCAACATCACAAGAGTCGTAAATCGAGGCGCAAGGACGGCGCAATTTTTCGAGCGTACCGACGACTTCAAGTGGTAGACAACCCTTTTGAAGACAGCGACGATGAGAACTCGGCTCCTCAAAACATGACCCACGGAGACAAGACGCCAGGGCCGTTCCGCGAGAAGGGTGTGGGTGGACTTTGCCTGCTGTCCAAGGAGGATGATGATTTCGGCGAGGAAGTCAGCGCCTACGCCGCCGCACTGAGGCGATCAACACGACGTCTGACCCGTTGGGGCCCTCGAGCAGCAGAGCTCGGAGTGATCCCTACCATCAAGCGCCCCAAGCCAAAGAAGGCTGACGACGATGACAAGGACGGAAATGGAGACGAACACGAGGACGGCAAGGCGCATGACGACAACGGTGATGCCAATGGCGATGAGACTCTTGGTGACATGACGCTCGGTGATATTACGGTGGGAGATGCAACGGTGGGAGATGTCACAGTAGGGGACATGACAGCAGGAGATGTAACCATGGGCGATGTCACGATGGATGATGTCGAAGACCAGACGGTTCTCCACGAGGATGAGGAACGGGCTGACGACGACGTCGATGACGCTGACCGTACGGAGGTCATGGGCGACTCGGATATAGACTGAGCGGTATGACGAACGGCAGGGAGGAGTTTACCATGTGTAGCACTATCAAGACGGACTCAAACGGGACATGTTTGCAGGGACGGTTACGGAACCAGGAGTTTATAGTTTGTTTGCTTGATGCGTCGATTACCAATCTATGGATGGCTATAATGTGCAAAGAGTTCAACGAATGCGAAGCAAGGTATGCGGTGAAGAGGAAAAAGAAAGGCGTTGCACTTGTGTCTGACGGCAGCATACTATGTAGGTAGACCAATAGAAGCAGTTTCTATCCAGGCGCATTGCGAATAGACAGCGAATACGCTATACAAATACGAAAACGAGGAGGCTGTATGGCGTTTATTACGCCAAGGGCCGGGACGCATCCGAGAGCGGAGAATTATCGCTCGGAATGCGGAGGGTCCGGGGCAGGGCGAATGGGCTCATTCCGGGACGCGGGAAGCACGGGCGCCGAGCGGTGGGACGCGGCAGATTGGCTCTCGGAGCTGCAGGGTCCTGTCCTAAAATCCCCTTGTTTTGGGGGAGACGGCGTATTTCAATTCCTCGTCCCCAACGTGTCTAGTCAAGTCAATTGAGCCGTGGCGACCTCGTGCGACCTTTCTCTTCCCGTGGACTCGTTCTTTCTCCTGTATTCGCCATGCCCAAGTCGCAACCTCAGTCCGGCGGCATCAGCCGGCTCCTGGGCATCCTCGGCCTCCTGACCGCTCTCCTGGCGTCCGTCTTTTACGTGCTGGAGCAGAACCTCGACAAGTTCTACATCTTTGACCTGAAGCACCTGGACGACGTGTCGAAGCGCGCGCTGGCCGAGCACGGCAACAACACCAGGGCCGTGGTGGAGTACATCGTCACCGAGCTCAACGAGAAGACTCCTGCGCATGTCAACCTCAATGAGGAGTGGGTGTTTAACAACGCTGGCGGTGCCATGGGCGCCATGTACATTATCCACGCCAGTGTGACCGAGTACCTCATCGTCTTTGGTATGTTCCCCTTGATCGAGAAGTTGGAAGCCCCTGACTAACAAACTCAGGCACCGCGATCGGCACCGAGGGTCACACGGGCCGCCACACGGCCGACGACTACTTCCACATCCTCAGCGGCACCCAGTTGGCCTACGTGCCCGGCTCCTACGAGCCCGAGGTGTACCCCCAAGGAAGCATCCACCACCTCCACCGCGGCGACGTGAAGCAGTACAAGATGCCCGAGGGCTGCTTCGCGCTCGAGTACGCCCGCGGCTGGATCCCCCCCATGCTCTTCTTTGGCTTCGCCGACGGCCTGTCGAGCACCCTCGACTTCCCCACGCTGTGGCACACGACGCGCATTACTGGCCGGGAGATGATTTCGAACCTGCTCAAGGGCAAGTTGTAAGGGTGTCAATTGGGGTGTACAATACAGTAATAGAGGGTTAAAAAGTGGGGGTTAGACGGCTTTGGAGAATTGGAGCTGGATATAAAGGGATTGTGTTTCGGGTATCTTGAAAGATGACCTCGCAGTCATGTCATGAGCGAGATCTATCATTGGATAGGTTTGGGACTTTAGATGCCAGCAATCGACAGTATCTTTGATAGCAAATGCCTTAATATCTTACCTAAACGCTGTCCGTTTTCTGTGAACTCATGACTGCACACTTCCGTCATGACATGTCCTAATTTTCAAGATGCCAACTGTTACTCTCCCTATTTCCATATTCCGTCTCAACATGGATCTAGGCACTTGGTTCAACGACCAAACTACGAAGGTAATTGTGAGACTCATTTTTCTACAAACAGATATCTCACTAGTGGCAGTATTGTTCTTCGACCACCAGTGGCCCCTGAATCCCAAATAGGCAAAAAGACACCATGGATTGAATAGAAAACTGCTTGCTATTAAGTAGAGAATAATTATTTGATCTCCTCTAGACACGTCTGCTCTCTTCTCAAGGACATCCTAACATCTCCAAAGCTCACCCAAAACACCCTTCATTCTCAGCCAGTACGACTAATCTCATCATCCGCGACGAGCGAGACCTAATGCCTCCCATCACCCCTGCCAACACTCAAGATCGGAATATGGTTCGCGAGCCAGGAAAAGATATCACAGCCCACGCAGATCTTACGGAGCATGAGAAGGACGCCCTGGACGATCTGCTAGAGAGCTAGGTCACCATGAGACCCGGCGCCGAGGCAACAGGCATCACCATTACCACGACCTTGAAAGCCCAGTTTCTCGATGAAGTCTTCAACAGATGGACGTCCGCATACGACTTCATAACCTTGCCAACCCTGGCCGATAAAAAGAAGGAACAGGTGTCTGTCCCGGTGGGAAAGCTCAACGACCACCTCCCAATCACCCCCGATGAAGCGGAAGAAGGGGCAGGCCGAGCAGCTAGACCCAGCTCGTGTGAGGGGCGCCACGGCCTTCCTAAGCGTCCATCTCAACGTCGGTTTCCTTTGGCGAGATGGCAACTTTGCCACGATCAATCAGAAGTACGTCGAGCTGGACGACGGCCTGACGATGACGACGGCAATCCGGCGAGCCGTGCTCAACTACGACCAGTGCGAGGCTGCTTGGATTGAGCAATACAACAAGGCTCTCATCATCGCCCTGGCACGCCTCCGCATCCTCGCCTTCTCCGAGGCAGGGGCACAGCCAACCCCCTCAGTAGACGAAGCTCACGAAGCAAACGGTCGAACCAAGGTGGTCGAGCTAGCCTCGGACCTCCTTTTGCAAATCTCTACCGACCTGGGGGAAATTGCCAGAGACTGCGTGCGACTGTGAGAGGGCAACAGATGGCATCGATACCTAGTTGCTTAGGAGGATGCCTACGTATCTATCTACCTAAGTGGAGTCTGAAAAGTCTAAGAATCATTATAACACTGTTTTAATAAGATTCAGAGTCAAGTCTATAATACTTCATTTTTCTTCCTAAGAATTAACATACCACTCTCGAGATCATCACATGTTTAGACAATAGCCGCCAGCTTCGCCTCCCACGGCCCCATTGAATAACCTCTGCAGAGATTCACATGGATCTACAGATGCTGTTTCTATGGAGCGGCTGCAACACCATATCTGTGGACCTCGGAAGCTGGCGGTTCTAATGCGAGTGAAGTGTAACACTGTGAGTCAAGATAGGAAGGTTCAAAGCTGATTCCGTGTATAACACTCATGGTCTGTGTGTTTGTGCGTATGGTATCTAAAGACCGATGATATCCGCAATCATGTTCAAGACTGATGGTGGTGAGACTTGAATCATGGCCCCTGGTACCAACGCCAGCCAGGGAGGAAAGTGCTTGATGAGGCCAATAGACAACCCCGAAGATCATGTCGGATCGACCACCCGACCGGTAGATTTACGACCTCAAGCGCCCCAGTGGCTGGTCGTTGGGTAATTCTCGCAGCCATGATGGTGGTCAATAGAAAAGAAGCTTAAATTAAGAAGTCCTCAAGGATGCTTCTAGCGCGGGGGAACACACTGCAGGACTTAAGCGGGAATAGGAAGGTAACGTTGGTTGAGCGGTTGCGGATAGGGTCATGGCTTGGCACGCCAATCCTTCTCCCTATGCGATCATGATGCTGGGCTTGGCTGGTGACCTTGAACTTTTGTAGCTTCTTTTCTTGATTATCCTGCTGCTGTTGGGCCAGAGTCGACATCTTGTTATCCAGTCCCTGCCCTTTCCCATGATCCATGTCGCATGGAGAACCCCTTGTCTTCACCACGTCAGGATCATTCTTCTGCCCAGACTCACAAAGGTCCTCCTCGAGCCCGCCTATTTAAACGTCGAGCCAAGCGATAGACTCCCGAGACACAGGACAAAAAAAACAGCCACTTCTCGGCCGCATGCTCGGGATATTGTCACCTGCATGGTATACCTTATCACGGGGAGGGGGCAGACACTCGATAACAGCACAAGGGTTGGAACTGCGTGTGCCAGGGTAGCTGCAACGTCGACCGGGAACTTTTGAAGGAGAGGCTCCTTGCAATCACCAGTTGGATCGTCGGCCGTCCTGTCCGACCTCACACGGAACATATCTCCGTGCTTGGCTTTGCTGGTATGGCTATGATGGTCGCAACCAACGAGATAAGCAACATTCGATGCTTCCTCTAGAAACCTGCTGGTCTTGTAAACATAGGCCTCCAAGCTATGAGAACTTCTGACCGACTGTTTACCTTGACGACCATGTTTCTAGTATTACTATATCTCGTACAAGAGCAGTGTTTCACAGCATGCACTACAGCTACATAGGTATCCCCTCGCAGTAATCATGACAGCGGTTTATATGCCCCCCAAAATGTGTAACCCAAGTTGACATCACGAACGCCAAGCATACACCAGCAAGGCAAACTCATCCTTCCAACTCCCAGATCCTACCCTCCCTATCTGGCCACTGCAGCGCAAGATCCCTACTCCTCCCTCTCCGCATCGTCGTCCATCACTCCCCACCGCGGGGTCTCCAACGTCGGCCTTGCTGGCCACTTAGAGCTCGGCAATTGGTGTATCGTGATCACGAGGATCTCGATAAACATGGCCTTCATATCGACCTTCTTCTTTCACCACTGCCATCCTTGAAACCCCCCCCCCGCAGATGGAGGGCTTCCTTGTCCCATGCCTTGTAGCACTTGCCTTTCTGGTGGTGCTCTATACGATAGCCCTCTCGTTCGGGTCGGCGATTGAAGCCCTGAGTCGCCTTCTGAGACTCGCACTTGTACGGGGTGGGACCTCGTCAGACCTGGGCTCACTTATAAAGGCCTTGCCCCAGCTGCAGCTCTGTTTCTCCGAGCCCCTGCTGTACCAAGCTTGTAGCACCCGGCCCCAAAGAGAGACCACCGTTGCATATCGTCAACAGGATTTCAGAGTACATCCACCATGGCACCTGCTGGAGACAGCCTGGCAGAGCCCATCGCCGCCGCCGAGTTGCGCGCCGAAGCCCTTGACGAGAAGCGGGCTTCCATCTCGGCAGAGAAGAGAGCCTCCCTCACGGCTGACCCTCAATTCAGTCATGTTCCGGCTGTCACCCCTGACGGGGGGCTGCCCAACGCTGAGGAGCTCGCGACCCTGAGACGAGTGTCGAATACGATTCCCGTCAAGCTGTTCAGCATTGCCTTTATTGAGCTCTGCGAGCGTTTCTCCTACTATGGATGTACCGTCGTGTGTAAGTCTGCCCACTTCCATCCCCCCTGATATAAGGGGGGCTACTTTTGGATCCTCTGCTGATTCTCGATCTTTTTTATATATGGAGACAAGACTGACGCCTCCTAAGTCACAAACTTTATCCAACAGCCTCTCCCTGAAGGCTCCTCGACCGGTGCCGACTCTGAGCAGCCCGGCGCCCTCGGCATGGGCCAGAGGGCCTCGACCGGAATCACCACCTTCAACCAGTTCTGGCAGTACTTCATGCCCCTTCTCGGTGCCTACGTTGCCGACCAGTACTGGGGCCGTTACAAGACCATCAGCGTAGCCCTGGGTATCGACATTATCGGTCACATCATCCTCATCATCTCTGCGATTCCCCCTGTTATCAAGAACGACGGCGGTGCCCTTGGTGCCATGATCATTGCCATTATCGTGATCGGTTTTGGTACTGGTGGTTTCAAGCCAAATGTTAACCCCCTGATCGTGGAACAGCTTGGTGAGCAGCACATGCACGTCAAGACTCTCAAGTCGGGCGAGCGAGTCATTGTCGATCCAGCCGTCACGATCGAGCGAATCTACGGATGGTTCTACTTCTTTATCAACGTTGGAGCTTTGGTCGGACAGATTACGGTGAGTTGACATGTTGTATCGTGAACCAAGACTAACCCCTCGCCAGATGGTTTACGCCGAAAAGTACATCGGCTTCTGGCTCTCCTACACGCTCCCAACCATCATGCTCTGCATCTGCCCGGCCATCATGTTCTGGGGCCGCCGTCGATACGAGCGCCGCGAGCCCGGCGGCTCCGTCCTCGGGCCGGCCCTCAAGGTCTGGGTCCTCGCCCAGAAGGGTCGCTGGTCCATCAACCCCTTCCAGACCTGGAAGAACATGCACGACGGGACCTTTTGGGACAAGGTGAAGCCTTCTCGCTTCACCAACGAGACTCGGCCTCACTGGATGAACTTTGACGATGCTTGGGTTGACGAATTGGCTCGTGGGTTTGCTGCTTGTGCTGTCTTTATGTGGTATCCCATCTTCTGGCTCTGCTATAACCAGAGTAAGTTAAAGAAATACCCCATTCCAGGGTCCTTGCAACTAACAGATGTCAGTCAACAACAACCTCATCTCACAGGCCGCTCTCATGGAACGCCACGGCCTCCCCAACGACATTCTCTCCAACCTCAACCCCTTTGCTCTGCTCATCTTCATCGCCCTCAACGACTTCTTCATCTACCCCGCTCTTCGAAAGGCTGGCATCCGCTTCACCCCCATCAAGAAGATCACGGCCGGCTTCTTCTGCGGAGCTTCGGCCATGATCTGGGCAGCCGTTGTCCAGCACTACATCTATCAAAAGTCCGAGTGCGGTAAGTACGCGTCTGGAGAGATCTGGAGCGACGAGGAGGGTGAGATGGTCAAGTGTGCCATCGTCCCCATCAACGTCTGGGCGCAGACTGGCTCGTACGTCCTCATCGCCCTCTCCGAGGTGTTTGCGTCCATCACGTCTCTCGAGTACGCCTTTTCCAAGGCCCCCAGGAACATGCGATCCATGGTCCAGGCTGTTGCTCTGTTCATGACTGCCTTCTCTGCCGCCCTCGGCCAGGCCCTCGTCGGTCTCGCCGCCGACCCCCTTCTCGTGTGGAACTATGCCGTCGTCGCAATCTTGGCCGTCATCGCTGGTACTTGCTTCTGGTTCCAGTTCCGAAGCCTCGATCATGTCGAGGATCAGCTCAACGTGCTGCCCGAGGGTCACGCTGGAGCCACTGCTGATGAGGAGACTCCTTTTCAGAACAAGCGCATCGACGAATAGAAGGGACGGACGCATTCCTTTCCACGATGGTTTATTTAGTTGGAGATACCACTTGTCAGACTGAAGAGAATCTACAGAGGTGCGAAGGATACATCATTGAGGCCGAAACGTACGAGTCCAGTAGCATCTTGAAGAAATCTGGGTCAATATCTATTCCTTTCATCACACAAGTGCAGTCTTAAATCTTCGTAAAGGTTCTAAGAAATAGTCAAGTCTCATTTAACATTTGTGTAGTTTTGACCACAACTGAACTCGTAGCTTCAAAAAATCTACAAGAGCGTTCGATGACTTGGATAGGCCATCATGAACAGTGCCTGGGGTACCATCAAAGGGTAAACAGTCTCGGCACAAATCGGGCGGACGCCTTGCCAGTAAAAGAGCAAAGGTTGGTAACGACCATACTTGATTCTAGGTATCTAATTGTACAAATCTTACAGCGACCGACCAAGCGTGACAGTCAAGCCTCAACCCAGCCGGTGACCCCTTCCACGAGTCTTCCACGAGTCCGGGAGCGGTCCTCCCGTCTCTGCGCCGGTGCTGCTACCAGTGGAAGGGCCAGGAGGGCGGACAGCGGTGCCATACGTTCTCTTCACGGCTCTGGGCGTCCGAACGATGGACTCGAGCCAGGCAGGTACCCGAAGAACCACTGGACCGCCGCCAAACTCGGGATAGATCCTAGTGAGGAAGTCGTACATGTGGGCAGCAAGCAGACCCTCGAGCTGGATCAGGGGCCTTCCTCCCAGTACGAGGCAGCTGAAGGTGATCATGCAGAAGGGGATCGCTTGGGCAGGGACGGTGAAGAAAAAGTACTGGGTCTTCGCGCCGCGCTGGTCCTGGGTCGCAGTATACACCATGGCGAGGATGAGGCCGGGCAGGAGCTCCAGATGGTTGAAGCCGAAGAGGTAATCCATCATCTGGCGACGTCGTTAACCTCAGGAACGGGCGCGACATGTACGTGATTGTGATAATGAAGAGAGAGAAAAGTGTATTTTGCTATGATATAGAAATGTAGGGCGCTAGAAAACCACTCGAGTGAATTGGGAATCAAACGAGCCATCCATAAGACATCCCACCATGCCTACACCGCAGACCAACCCTGATTTGCGAATGATGGGCGGTCCGAAGTGTAGGGGTGATCTTCCTCATTTCCAGGAACCGTGATAGCTGTAGAGGCAAAGCACTATCCGGGCAGATATATGAGGGGGGTTTGACGGGCAGGCAAAGGAGAGCAACAACGACGACAGAGCACGGGACGGACAAGCGATGGCTTACCAGAATCCAGGAGCAGACAAGGAGAATGTACCAAATCAGGTCAACCTTGCGAGGGAAGCGAGGGTTCCCAGTCTCCAGCTGCACGCAGTAGCGGTACAGATGATAGGCGTCAAAGAGCAGGCTCATTATTCCACCTTCAAAGGCAATGAGGAAGCCCGTGATGGGGCGCCACAGATGAGGAGGCATCTGGAAGAGATAACTGGGGTGATAGAACAGATAGTACGATGGTATCACGCCGAATGAACCGAGCAGGGTCAACACCACGGTGGCGGTGGTGAGATTCCTTTGAGACAGTTAGCAAGCTGCTAGATGAGACCTGAGTGGTGATGTAGCTTACCGAGCTATGGCGGGCGTGGCCCAGTAGGCGGCGAGGACACTCTCTGACATGATGGGCAACTTTGCTCAATCGCGTCAAACTGAAACTGAAAAAGTGAATAGCAAAAGAAAGTCAAAAGGAACTTTGACTCTCGAAGATGAAAAGGAATGACAGTTCCGTTTTTATGATGGAGAAGCACGGGACTTTGTAGCACCAGGCAACAAAGGTATCATTGTTGTTGCTTGCGTGTCATCTTCTCTGTTGGATGACCAAAGAAGTTTGGAAGGAAGAAGGCTGCAGACTCGTGAAGAAATTGCATTAAATGAGCAAAAACTCCGTAGCGGGGCGGGCGTCGAGGGCCGATGTTTTGCCGAGTGCCTCGGTGCCAACCTTGACCGAGCTCCGGAGAGGCTGGTGAAGAGGCTAGTGGTCCAATACGCCACAGACAGAGAGTGTCATGGATGCGGAACTGCTCGGGGTCCAACGCCAGCTCGTGTGAGCAAGTTCGCATCCATATGGTCTGACGTCAAATTAATTCTTCTCAATTCTTTGTATTACCTTCCCATTGATTGAGCCGGGCTCTTGACTCTCGAGATATCAAAAGAGAGGATTGCATTGAACGCCAAATCCGACATCAATTCGCCAGGATGCGTGCTCACGATGCCATGCAGAGCGACGAGGCCAACGACGCCGCGTGGGAGGCTGCCAAAGGAGCCGTCATGGGCGCAGCCAAGTGGGGAGCTGGTGCTGCTGTCCTGGGCGTTGCTGGCTACGTCTGGTCGCCGTTGTATCGGTCCATGACGATTCAATTCAAAGTGTAAGGCCAATTCTCAAGCACTTACTCTCTTCGCCGGCACTGACCACTTGCAAGGTATCTACAAATGTGCGGCATGGTGGTGGGAAGCATGATCGAGGCAGATGGGCGTCTCAGGCAATATGAGCATCAGGTGAGGATGCAGAGGAGGTTGATGCGAGAAAGGGCAAAGTGGGAGAGGTATGAGGAGGAATTCATCAAGGGAGACGGAAAGTGAACATCCAACATGCATCCCGTCTCACAGAAAAAGCTTGACTGAAACTGCCCTGGGTATAACCGTGTACATGTATCACGAAAGAGGATGACCATTGAGTCGTCCGTGTAAATCAAGTCTTTACTCTTTTTCATTTGCTCAGACAGATCCCCTCAACTCCAACGCCAAAGATGCGACCGCTTCCATAGGATAGGTCTCCTGTCTAGTTCCATCTCAATTATCTTCTGGCTATGCCCGGAACCGCTTGGGGTCCATGTTGATCTTGCATAGTCGAACAACACATCCGCTCAGTTGGAGCAGCGTCTGCACGCCCTCGAGGACCTTCATATGCGTGAAACCAATCTCCTTGATAAACTCCAGCTTTGAATGCTCGCTCAGCGTAGGTATCGTCTTGGTTACCCGGAACATGGTGCTAATGATGTCGTGGCTCGAGTAACCCAGGTCCCAGAGCTCTCGGAGGGTGTCCAGCGCAGAATCCACGTTGCCTTCGTAGCACGCCTTGAGCATGGCTTGGACTTTGATCGGGTGAGGCGAGTCGACGACCTTAAAGACGTTGTCTCCAGAGACGAACCCGAAGCCGGCATATGTGGACTGTAGGTTGTTGATGGCTTGTCGCATATCTCCTTCAGCGCTGAAAACCAATGCTGCCAGACCATCATCGCTGTACTCGACCTTTTCCGCCTCAATAATCTGCATCAGTCGCTTCACGACCTGAGCATCCGTCAACTTAGCGTATCGTAGGATCGCGCATCGTGATTGTAGGGGCTCGATGATCTTGTTCGACTGGTTACAGGCAAAGGCGAATCGAGTCGTGTTGGAGTAAATCTCCATGGTTCGTCGGAGTGCTTGCTGGGCGCCCGAGGTCATGCTGTCAGCTTCGTCGAGGATGACCAGCTTGTGGCGGCCAGCCGGTAGAGTGACCTTCTTTTGAGCGAACCCCTTGATTCGGT
This sequence comes from Fusarium protoensiforme, assembly GCA_011320165.1. NCBI lineage: Eukaryota > Fungi > Ascomycota > Sordariomycetes > Hypocreales > Nectriaceae > Fusarium > Fusarium protoensiforme. Next base: position 19,610 of record JAANQP010000056.1, read on the forward strand.
TTCGGACAACGTCGATACCTAATCCATGTCAGTCTTCTCCCCTCAATACTCGGGCATGAGAAGTCAAACCTCGTTCGTCACTGGCGTTGAGCTCCAGCACGGCCTCCTTGTACGATTCACCCAACAGCTGTCTCGCCAGACACAGCACACTCGTCGTCTTTCCGATACCTGGCATACCCGAGATAATCACATGGGGCATGTTCCCCTCCTTTGCGATAATCTTTAGTCGCTCGATCGTTTCTGTGTTGCCGACGACGTCGTCGAGAAAGATTGGTCGGTACTTTTCCACCCTAGCAACCATCAGTGAGCGATCAGCACCAGCATAGGAACTGGAGTAGCATACCATGGTAGCTCATAAGATGAATTTCCATTGGTGGAAGCTTTGAGAGCTGCCTTGGAGGCAGAATTGGACGACTCGCCGCGTTCTTCGGGTTTTTGGGTCGGCATCTTGATGTGTTGGAGTCGTTGATGGCAGTTCAGCTAAAGCTTGAGATGGGGGATGCCAATCTAATCACTTTACGCGACTGGGAGAAAAGAGACGCGTCGTGGGTTGAGGGACAGCAGGTGGTCCGTGCGAATGTACCGAATGCGTGCCCCACTCCTGCCACCGCCTTTATCATCGCCATGGCAAAATTTCCGCCAGCATCAACTTTTTTTGAGGTCAAGCAGCAAAAGACGGCCAGAGATACCCCCAACCAGCGACCTTGAACGGACGATTGACGACGAATAAAAATCAGAACCAACCTGCTTGAGCATCAGCGACTCATCTCTCTCAACTCTCTCAACTATCAACAGCCATGGGTGTTGCGAAAAAGACTCGCAAGTTTGCGCAGGTGGGCAGTCCTTATCGATAAGCACCAAATTGTTCAACTCTCTAACTGCGAGGGCGCAAAACAGGTGAAGCGAGTCATCGGCCGTCGCGATGAGAGGTTAAAGGAGAACAAGGCCAAGGCCGAATTAATCGCAGCGGCAAAGGACAAGAAGACCATCAACGGCGAGCTCATCCGCGAGGCGCCCCAGATGCCCAGCAACATGTTCTTCCAGCACAACACGGCCCTCGTCCCGCCCTACAACGTCCTCGTCGACACCAATTTCATCAACCACTCGGTCCAGCGCAAGCTGTCTCTGCTCGACTCCATGATGGACTGTCTCTACGCAAAGTGCAACCCCATCATCACCTCGTGCGTCATGAGCGAACTCGAGGGCCTGGGCCAAAAGTTCCGCCTGGCGCTGCGGGTCGCGAGGGACGAGCGGTGGACGAGGCTGGAGTGCGATCACAAGGGCACGTATGCCGATGACTGCCTGGTGGATCGGGTGCAGAAGAGCAGGATATACATTGTGGGCACAAACGATAAGGCGCTGAAGCAACGGCTAAGGAAGATTCCCGGTGTGCCCATCATGAGCGTTGCGCGGGCCAAGTACGTGATAGAGAGACTGCCAGGCGCACCGGATTCATAGGGCGGGGCAGATGGGAACATGTGCGTTACAACTTATGATGCATTGCGGCTGTGTTTTTGTTTTGCAACTTAAGATTAGTTGCACTGGAGGTTTAGATAAAAATAATGTTTTCAGAATGAGTGTCTCTTTAAGCGGTGGATCTTGGCATTGAGTGAGTGGTCGTAATCGTCATTGAGGCGCCCATCAGCCTTACGCGTCGCAAGGATCCAGGGTAGTAGCGTCAGTTCATGTCGACTAAAACCACACTTATATCTCACTTCGCCTTACAATCTCAACCATTGCAGCAGCACAGAACCGCTGGTTGGATCAGGATTAATTGCCCTCTCGGCATAGGAAACACACACACAGAGAGGTCTTTCACGTTCACAGGAACGTCCCCTCACTACCATGGAGCTGGACTCAAGCCCCAACGACAACGATCACTCATCCACCTCGGAAGCCCGCCAAAAGCGCACCCGCGTCCTCCTCTCGTGCGCACCATGCCGCGCCTCCAAGCTCAAGTGCGATCGCGAACAGCCATGCAGCCAATGCACAAAGAAAGGCCGCGCCGCGCAGTGTGCGTATGCCCCGCGGCCTGAGAAGAAGCGCCCCGCAAAGGGCATGTCGGCACGGCTGAAGCGCCTCGAGGGCATGGTCCGCGAGATGATGGACACCGAGGGCGGCGCGGGGCCGAGACCTGCGGGGGAAGCCAACGGCGCTCCGGCTCCGGTGGCTGGGCCCGAGGTGCAGGGGCATGTTGTGAGAGGAGAGAAGGCGACGACGTACGTGGGAGCGACGCATTGTATGGCCATGCTGGAGGATGTAAGTTCATGATGATAGTTGAGGTGAGGCTTTATGCTGACAAACCTGTAGATTGAGGATCTAAAGAGTTACTTTGATCAACCAGAGGATCTGGAAGATGATCACATCTTGGCTGATGAGATTGACGCAACCGAGGTGCTCTTGAATACGAGAGCTGGCCCAAAGAATCGTGAAGAACTGCTGAGTCGTCTTCCAGAACGAAATGTAGCAGACCGACTCATCACACGCTATTTCGCCTCCATGAGCCCTTCTCAACGTAGCTATCACCAATCACTCATCTGAACCAGAAAGCTTACACCCGATAGATATCGTTCATCGACCAACGTTTACGAGAGCTGTGAGTTCTGAAGAACATGCGAAGATCTCGTCTCTAACAATCGCAGTACGCTAAATTCTGGCAAGACCCAAACCAGGCCTCGCTGCACTGGATCGCCCAGCTCTTCATGATGCTCAGCCTCGGCGTCTTCTTCAACAACTTTATGAACTCGAGTGAGGTGGAAGGTGACTCCCCTCTTCCGCCTTTGGACAGGATCCGTCACTACAAGGCCTGTGCCGGATGGGCCTTGGTCTGGGGGAAATACACCCAGCCCACTACGGCAACTTTGCCGGCCTTCCTCCTCTATGTCGAGTCGCACTTCCTGTTTAACCGGGCGGCTCAGATGAACTGCTACGTCCTCTCGGGAGTGTGTATTCGTCTTATGCTCAAGATGGGTCTCCATAGGGACCCGAGCAAATTAGCCAATATCACTCCCTTCGAGGGTGAGATGCGCCGCCGCATGTGGAATATGGCTATCCAGGTTGAGCTTTTGGTCTCGTTCCACATGGGCCTTCCAAGCCTCTTGCAAGGCATTGAGACTGACACATCAGTTCCTCGGAACCTGCAAGATGACGACTTTGACGAAGATACCGTCGAGTTACCCCTGAGTCGGCCGCCCACCGACTACACCACAATGACCTACCCGATTCACAAGACAAAGATACTCCGAGTCTTTGGCCAGATCGCTCGTCAAGCCCATGCCCTGTCACCGCCAAGTTACGCCGAAGTCCTCAGCCTCGATAACTTGCTGCAGGAGACATGGCGTAACGTCCCATCCTTCATGATGGCACGCCCGCTCGACGAGTGTGTTGGTGATCCACCTTCCCTTCTCATCCAGAGGTTCGGCCTGGCTGCTCTATTCAACAAGTGTCGTTGTGTCCTGCACCGACGATATCTTGCAGAAGCTATCCCTCGACGCGAGCATGACTACTCGCGCAGGCAATGTCTCGAGGGCGCAATATCACTGCTTGAGTATCAAAACACCATCCGGGAGGCTTGCAAGCCGGGTCACGTTCTCAGCCAGAACGGATGGTTCGTGTCGTCCTTGGCAGTGCATGACTTCCTGTTGGCTGCCATGGTTGTGTACTTCGTTATCAAGAACGACGCTTACTCCGAGTTTGGTGGTGAATATGACTGGATGTCACAGTCAAAGACAACGCCGACCAAGGATGAGCTCCTGGGCATGATTAAGCGGTCTCACTTTATTTGGTCAGAAGTCGCGCAGGACGTGGCAGAGGTCAAGAAGACAGCCGATACGCTGGCTACTATGCTGGCTAAACTTGGAGCCCCTGTCCAAGGCCCGGCAAGCATGCCCGGCCCAGCGCCGCCAACCTTCAGTATCGGGCATGAATCATCCTCACTCGGCGCACCATCGGTGGACCCCAGCACTTTGGGGTCGATCGGGGACGATGCAGGCTTGCTGTCGTCACTGGGACTAGGTAGAGAAACTTGCGGAGAGCAGACACGGGGCAGACTGACTGACGCCGCATTAGGCTCTTCAACAGGATCCACGTCGGGGCAAACGCCGTTATCTCTTGGCCTGACAGCTGATGGGGGAGCTGGCATGAACTTCCCAAGCATGGGGACCGAGGGGCTCGACTTTGACCCCTCATGGATGGAGACGGCGGCCAATAACATGGACTGGGTAAGTTGCGGAGCTGTGGCATGCTCATCACGAAGTTGGGGAAGACATGAGACTAACGACTGCGACAGCGTTATCTCGACATTTCACTTGCTCACAGCCATGATGCGGGGCGGAACGAGGACACCGGCCATACGTGGATGGAACGGCCACCCCCTTTGGAGCAGATAGACATGATGGGGCCAGGATCGTGGATGCCCGACCCTTCTGCTGGGAGCGGTTGAGGTCGTCATAAGGCGCAGTTGAGGTGTAAAAATAAACGCTCCATGGAGTTGAGGTAGCTTCTCTTTCAGGACTGGTGCATCGGCAGCTATCTCCGCCCTTGACACCTCCCTCTTGTGAGGGGCAGCCCCCGGATCCAGGTCGAACTATCGCTTCGGGCCAGATGATGAAAGGGTGGTGTGGCTCTCGGACCAGTCAGTATCTTGACCACCGGCCACAGGGAGACGCCCTGGGTAGGACCGCTATCTGGGGAACCCAAGTCCGGGGAAATGAGCGGGCTGAAACCCCGCAAAGCATCATGAGATTACTATTGGGGATCAAGGGGTACGGATGTAGTTATCAGCATATACGGAGTAGGTCGGAACAGGCATACAATGAGAACTGCCCGATAAGGGAAGTTGTCTATTTGGAGCTGATAACAATTTGCTGACCAACTTGTCTCAGTGTTGATGTCTGTTTTTGTCTTGTCTGAAACCCTCAACAAGACACACTCTTTGCGCGGTGGCTTGTATCGCGCAGGTTGAGACACTGCCGCTCAGCGATAAGAGAGTTGAGTTCAAGGAGACGTTCCGTCCAATGGGTTGCGACGTCGGAGCATTCCATCACTGACAGGGGTTCATGACGTATGGAGAGCCGAGTCTGACTGGGCCCATTATCAGTGCGCCGGATGCTCCGCGGAGATGCTCAAATAAAATGGGGTATCGGGAGGGCTTCCGCTGAGCTGGAGGTGACGCCTAAATCTTGTGAGAGAAGCAGAGTTCGAGAACGGAAACCCATCCGAGTGTGAGACGCAAGATCCTTGCGCTTTGAACAAGAACATGTGACTGGGCAGAGATGAGAGTTGGGTCTCCTGTTGCTCTCCTGAGAAGAGCTCTATTTGATTGAGCTTTGGATAGCGCCAGTTGAGATCTTCCAGAACAACGGGCTTGTTCTAGGGCCGCCCTGTAGCGCGGTAACAAGTGCTGGGCCAGGTGCCTAGGCTGGATCTCGGTGGACATGCGCCCCGCGACAGGGCAGAGCCAGGCCTGATCTCACTGTCCACCTGAGAACAGCCACAGTGACTATCTCCATAACTACATTCCCTCGTTGCAGTGCTTCAGCAACCTCATCGCTTTGCTGGAACCAGCGAGGCCGGCAAAGGCCCGAAGCCCAGGTGATTCAATCTGGGACCTCGGCTAGACGACAATGGGCGAACGGGTCATGATGACGGGAAATTGATGATGTACGCAGTACTCCGTACATGCGCCAGAGTAAAACTCCGGGAGGTAGAGGGGTGTCTTGTGGCACTCCGCTGCCCTTGCCTTCGCCTGACAGAGATATCTGACAGCAGCATCTGCTCCGGGTGAGATTAGCGCTCCGAGGCAAGACAGCGACATCCTCCTTGTCAGTGGGAACAACTCGTCCATCACGGTCTGGGCTTGGAGACAGCAAGCATCGTTTGGTTTTCACGTCTGGTGACCATGGCTCCATCGCCATCCCACGACGCCGCTATCAGTTGGTCGAGCAAATAGGCTCCGTCAAGTTGGACGTGTAGGTAAGTCGATGAGAAATTGAATCGTGGTAAAAAATTTTGACTGGAGAGTCGTGCGGTCAGCTCGAAACTTTTACATAATCCCAACGCTACTTTCGGCATTTTTCGACGGCCTCCACAGCCATCGTGGACAAGGCCCCGTGGGCTCGTGGGCTCAATTACCACCAGCTGGCAGCAATAGCTAGCTGGGTAGGTATGTACCCGGACGGCCGGCGGCCAAACCAGCGGGAGCGTGCGTGCCTGGCAGAAGGCGTTTCTGCTAGGTCCCTCTGGGGAAGAGTTTGACAAAGCGTGCGTGTGGTGACCAGGCGGACGATACTCGTACTGTAAACGGTAAGTAGATAGCATTGTTTTCGGGTAAGTGATCCTAGTAGAGTTAGTGGCTCTGAAATAACCTTCCCTTCAGGACACCGACTCGACTATCGAGGCGAGGCGAGGCGAGGCGAGGCAAAGCGAGGTGAGCTTCAGAGACCGCCAAGCTGTCACTTGACGATACCATGGATGACGCTTGCGGATGCTTCGTGATGCACCGGAGATTGGACATGAGGTGACAGGTAGAAGAGAGACAGAAATGTCTACTGCAGAGGCGAATCGGAGTCACGGTCTCTCTCCAATCTCGTCTTGCTTCTCGTCCCGTCCTCCTCGTGATATGCGCCGCACCTGCCTTGTCGCAGTCCGGGCTGTCGGGGTGCAGCTGCTGAGCAAGAGCTCTGCATCTGCATCGTGCCTGCTCCCTTCCTGACCGAGAGCTTCAGCTTGTCTTCCCTCCAACCGGCCAATTGCTGGTGCACATCTCGGCTGCAAGTCAGGCAAGGCACCGCGAGAGGTACATGAGACATCGGATCCTCTCTCCGATATTGACGGCATGGCATGGATGGCTTGCGGAGGTGGCATCGCGCAATATGTGCCAATCGTGGGGGAATCCTGTGCCTGTGCTAGGGAAGAGCGAGGACCACTGGTCATTTCACCAAGCTCTGCCGCTAGTGGAGGGGTTGCTTTAGTAAACAACGGGACGATGGAACCATCAACTCATCAACGGGGAACCCGTGGGTGGTCTCGTGATGACCTGAGTTGGGCAGGGGGCCAAAGGAGAAACAAATTTGTCCCAGAAGGCGGGACGAGTAAAAGGAATCAAGTAAAAGCTATGTAATAGGAACGGGATGGGCGTCTACCGACGAATGAGGGCGTCGCATATGGCCGATTCCGCAATCTGGGCCTGGAGCATCCCCATCGCTTGCTGCTCGTGCCATGACATGGGTGGCATTTGCACAGTCTGTCGCGTCCGGCTTCTTTGCGTGAATGATGACGACCACCTGAAGAGTCTTGTGGTTATTCGCGGCGAGGACGGAGGCGGAGTTGTCTGCTCAACTCTTCGGCTGTCCACGGAGTTTTACCTCCCGCGCAGTTCTCCTGCAGGGCGTTAATATTGACATCATGCTAAAGAAGATCCATCCTTGTCAACAGCGCCCTGAGACATCTGTTGACCGACTTACAGAGACAAAAAAGTGCAGTAAGACATGGCTAGGCGATAAGCCCAGGAATCTGGATCGGCGATTCAGAGACAAGCCCGAGCTGCCGCGGTCGCCTGATTGGCCATCCCCGGACTTTTCTTCCTAGGTTGGCTCCATCTTCAGGGAGGGTCTTTTGGAGTTTTTACCATTTTGGCAACTTCAGGTCAAAGGGCAAGAGTGGACAAGAGTGGGAAATCATGGGTTGGAGCACATACCCACGAGAATGGAGTCTTTCATTCTGCATGACGCCGGCGAAGACTTTTTGGTCACCAGAACCACAAGGCAAGTTGTCTAGTGGCATCCAGCGAGCCCAGCCCCGTGGTCAATTGCTCAATAACGACCAGCAAAGAGGCTCAACCACGAGCAGTGGCCTTTTGCCCCGATTGGTCTGAGCCCCAACTTGGCCGATCGCTTATATCCACAAAGGTCGGCTCCAGAAGCTTTTTTCTCAGTGGCACCCGGGCCGGTTCCTTGGTCGGTCTGTGCTGGAATTTTCATCTCCTATTAGACAAAGAGCTGGCATTGGCTCGAGTTTTCAGATTGGTCGTCAGTTAACGTAACGCACCTGGGAGCGGCGAAAACCAGCCTCTCGCACGCCTGATGCGAGGGTAAGGTAACTTGACACACAAAAAGGCTGGCAGCCACAGCACAGGCATCCATCTCTTTTGTACTGTACCTACGTACAGTTGCAAGTGGACATCCATCCATCCATGGGGTCCAGGGAAGGGAATGCAGGTCTGGCGCGGGGGCGGCTGTAGGCGTCAACTGGGGTCGAAAAGACAACATCGGTCGTCATTATCTCTCCTGCTCGACCTCGACTCTTTTTATTTCCTCTTGAAGAGATTTCTCTCGTATGTGTCGGCTAACGCGCAAATCCCAAGCCGTCTATGCCGAGAGGGTATGTACATGTAAGAGGTACTGATAAGGTGCCGGAGGAGACCCGGTTAGGGAGGCAGGTGACTGGCAGACCGAGTCGACAAAAGGGCAGCTCCCAAAGTACCCCCGTCACGAGATGGTACTTCTAGCTTAGCAGGACATGCTGTGTAAACACCCCGTCGGTTGAGGTACCGACCCTGTGGCAGGGTACCTCGTCTTTGGACCTTCATTTAAACATGGCGTCGTCTCCTGGCTCGTTCCTTATCAGTCGGTCGGCCATTCTGTTCGCCGGGTGTGGTCACTTTCCCATTGCGACCAGCGATCCAGTTGTTATCTTTCCCCTCACCCTCCAATTCCCTTCCAAGGCATGGCCTACAAACCCGCCTCCAGACCTCCCTCTGCCGAACTTGTAGACTACTACTACATCCATGGAAGAGGCCCCCCAGTTCCACAAGCTTCTTCCCCGGGTCTCCATTCTTTCTACTCTTTTCCATTCCCCTCTTATTAGAAAAACTCTGATGCTCGTGCCGGACCAGGGACTGCACGGAGTAGTCAGCCCCCAAGTGTCATCGCCTTTGTCGAGACCAATCGCACCCCGCCAGGATAAGATAAAAGGAAAGGCATTCTGCTTTTTGATTGATAACGAGCCGCCTTGTCCTATCGGGTCACCCACCGGCATAAGGTGAATTCATTCTTTAGGTGGCTAGGTAGGTACCTACCCGTGGTACCGCACCGCACCGCAAGTCGGACCCCTCATCATCAAGGTTGTTTCGTCTGCTGGGTCATTCTTTTTTGGGAGCTACTTGCAGCACGTTGCCATTCTTCCCCTGCTCTCACTCACACTCACAACCTTTCGGGCCTCATCGACGCCATCACGCTTTTGGCCCCCGGCCCCAGATCTGAGCCCTTTTACACGCCCTACCCGGACAGGCCAAGACCCGACAGGACTGGACAACCAAGACACCTTGGACGGGACGAGACGAGACAGGAAAAAGACGTGCCCACGACATCCCTCGACCCTCGTGCGCTTGCGCTTGCGCTACAGCTTATACCCACCTTGTTCGCGCTGGCATGCTCGTTCGAGGGCCGCTGATATCCATACACCACTTATTAGTCCCTCGTACGCCTCGCACCATCAACCGCACGCCATAAACCGGCACCACCCACCTGTCCTGCGCTGTCTGCTCCCTACCACACCGACTCGATACCTGTTTGCTTGCCTGCCCGTGTATCTCATACTTACACAGAGCCCAATCTATCCTGCGCGCGACAGTTTGCTCCTCAAATACCTAGCTGCCTGCAGCAAGATCGACCTCACCGGTGCAACGGATCCCCCTTGCTTTCCTCGACTGCGACTCGACCTTGACCGGCTGGTTTCCTCAGCTCATCTCCTGCTTCGTCTCGACTCTTCTCTTGCTGCACACGGGACCCTGATCTTAACCGTCGAGGGACCACGACTCCGCTCCTACTAGGACCTTTCAAGACCAAGTCCTCAAAGACTCCCCTCCTAGACGCCCTCCAAGACGTTCCCCAAATCCACCTTCACCCACAACTGCACGTCTTGCCAGGGTTCCCCTTCGCCCTCTGTTGGCCCCTTCGAAACCCACCCACGAACTAGGGCGCGCAGTGGACGCCTGGGCGCACACGCTGAGCGCAAGCCTGGCGCAACGCCGCGACGGAGCATCGTGACCTCGTTTTCTTTACTGGGGTTGTCGAGTCGTCGCCCTCCCGTCTTCTTTGCTTGTTCTCTCCCTCTCCCGCTCCCCTCTTTCTTTTTCTCCCGTGCTCCCCACGATCTTGTCTGTTTTCTTTGCTCTTCGTCAGCAGACTCTACAACCGACCACCTCTGCAACTACTGCGGTATCCAGTCCACTGCTGATTCCGCATCTGCACCTGCATTGGCCTGTCTTGTCCCCCTCGGCGCCCTCTGATCCACCACCATACGTTCATTTTACGTACAGCTTGTTGCCATCTGTGCCTGTCTCTTGGTCGTATGAACTCTCCTGGCCGTGTTTGCTTCGTCTCCCCCACCGGCCTTCCGAATCCCACCCCGACATAGTGCACCGGCTTGGCTCCATCCCCCCGGCTTCGCACTCGCCCGACTAATAAAGTCTTGCTGCCAACTCCGCTCCGTGCCCGGTGGCACCAGCCCTGAGAGAGTTCCGAACTGCGACTCTGCAATCCCTCCTCCTCTTCTTTCTTCTTGGACCCTGAGCGAAGCCTTGCTTTAGCATGCCCGCTCAACTAAACGGGTCTATGACCGCCAGCATCCCCATCCGAATACCCGGCGACCAGACCACCACCGTCCTCTGCAAGCAACACAAGCACTCGCGATCATCATACTCGGAGTCCTCCCCACTCGCCAATTCTCGAAACAATTCCCTAACCTTCCGCCCTGTCAAGAGGCTAATGTCGAATACCGACAAGACTATTGCCGTCATCAACGCCAGCGGTCGGCAGGCTGCGTCGTTCATTCGCGTAGCCACCGCCGTTGGCTACCATGTGCGCGCTCAGCTGAGGAATCTCGAAGGCGTCGTCGCTGCTGAGGTCTCTGGCAACCCCAACGTCACCGTCTTTGTCGGCGAACTCTACACCAGACACAGCCCTTCCGAGGCGAACTGCGATGTTACCAAGCATGGTCCTCTTGCCGGTGTCGGTGTCAACTACGAATTGATCGCGAACCTGTTCCGTGGCGCCCAGCTCGCCTTCATTAACACCACCTTTTACGGCGACGAGATCCAGATCGGAAAGGCGCTCGCCGATGCCGCCAAGCGCGCAGGGATCCAACACTATGTGTACTCGTCGATGCCCGACCATGCCGCCTACAATCCTGAGTGGCCATCACTACCTCTCTGGGCCGCCAAGCACGAGGTCGAGCAATACGTTCGAAAGCTGAGGCTTCCCTCAACCTTTGTGTACACCGGCATCTACAACAACAACTTTACATCACTCCAGTACCCTCTGTTCTGCATGGAGCTGCAGAGAGACGGGTCGTTCAGGTGGCAGGCACCATTCCATGAAGACGCCAAGTTGCCTTGGCTAGACGCTGAACACGACGTCGGCCCGGCTGTGCTTCAAATCTTCAAGGACGGACCTGCCAAGTGGCACGGAGAGCGTATAGCACTTGCATACGAATATCTCACTCCCCGGGAAGTGTGCCGCCTCTTCTCGCGGGGAGTTGGTCGTCCTGTGCGCTATGTCCGAGGCCCCATCGAGATCAAGGTCCGAATCCCCGAAGGCTACCGGGAACAGCTTGTCGGGTTGGAGCAGCTCTTTGATCCAAATCGCAAGGATGCCCGCAAGCAGCCCCCCTACTTTGGAGACCCCAGAGTGGAGATCAGCTGCCCAAGTGAAGCTTTGGAGCTCTGGGAAGGCCCTCGAGGAATGGAGGAATATGCGCGGGAGATGTTCCCACTGGAAGAGGAGGCCAATGGCTTGACATGGATGCTAGATGACGACGGAAGCGACGACGAGGACGTGCAAGTCGCAGCAACCTCTGTTGAACAACTAAGAATCCACAATGGCGACGACGACAGTGACGACGATAATGACGATGGCCTAGTTATGCGAGGCGGCCGAGGGCGTAAGCGGGACGAGGAGGAGTGGTTGGCATAATGAGCATGCTGACCATGAATCAAGGTCTCAACCTGGGCGAAAAGAAAAAACAGAAAAGCGCAAAAGACAAGAGGGGAAAAAAGGTGATCTCCAGCCTCGACTAGAAGCCCGTTTCAGGGACAGGAGGCGGAGCGGACTGGCGGCATTGCATTTCGGCGGGAGTTGTGTCATTTGACCAAGGGGTCCAGAGCAGAGCAAACTGTGTGTTTTCTGGAGAGGCGTCATTCAGGTGGTTGATCTGGGAACCTATACGACTTTTTATCATGACTTGGGTGGTGTCTCGAGTCAACGGATGACTTTTGGAAAAAATAACGAATCAGCGTCTGCCCCTCTCTCCGTGTTTCCCGGTTGCCTCTGTGCCTGATGTTCCGTTTCCAACATGTGTATGAGGGTTCAATGTACTCACGACTGTATCACCACGCTCATGTGTTGTCAAGGATTGGACATGCAGAGCAGGTTTGATGCAGGGCAGGACAGGACAGGGCTTGTGATGAAAGAAGAGAAAAGGATAACGCAAACAAACACCGAGGAAGAGGTTGGCACACATGGCTCATATACTTTGCTCCTCTGGCTTCCAGCTAACCAATTCGGAGCAACGCTTCAACTCCATCCAATGCCTTGATGGCATGGACTTATCTCACCTTATCTGCCCTCCTCACCGGACAGGACACACCGAGCGACTCTGGGTTTTTGTCTTTTTTGACGGGCGAAGTGTAACATGATTATATAGGCGTCATGTCAACTCAATTGATCACCTCCCCGCATGCCCACCATATCGTCCAGCCTCCCTCCCGCTGGCGCCGCGTGGGGCCGCTTGCCGAAGCGAACGCCGCGTGGGGGGGATTTCTGGGGGAGGACATGATGATCCCTTATCTGGGGGGATTTACGAAATGCTGAGGGAAAATAGGAAAAGGTGGTCTGGTCGTTATCTCTGTGGCGCCCCCTGGCCCCCCTGCCGGGGCAGAGTTGAGCAATGAAGAAGCAGACGATTATCTTGGCACGACACCTGGAGGCTGCCGTGTACAGCTCATCAAGCCAGGTTCATGTTGCCGGTGGTGTTGATGACTGAAGATTATACTTTTCTATTCCTAACGGCTGAACGCCGCCGTCCCCTGTCTGCCGGAAAAGCTGGAGTTTGCAACCCTTATCGAGTTGGAGGGTTTCTCATTACCTACTCGGTCAACCAACAGCCGGCTTTACCTTGACAAATCCCTTGTTGCTTTGAGGGGGCCTGGGACAGAGACTTTTCTCGTCTTGTGATGATGTTCGCATCCAATGGTGTTGGAACAGTTCACTTCTGCCCTGCACATCCACATGAAGGTCAACCAAAGAAAAGCCGACTTTTTAAATGCGCGAGGAGTACGGATAACTGCTGACTGACCTGGGACCGGTGAGACGAAATTGGGTTACAGAAGGAGCAGATGGGTGACACAGCAGGAGTGAATGGTGCTCTCTGGGCAGGCATATGCGCTGTGGCTGTCTGGACATCCATCATGAGGGTGCCCTACAAGACCAGGCCAGCGGGCGCACTACAGCTTCAAACCGGAAACGATGTGCTGGATTAACTGCAGGGCAGGCCTCATTGACGAGTTGAATGAGCCCAGTTTCAAAGTCACACTCCTCTTGATACAGGTTGGATGTTGTTCGAGGTCCAAGACGGCAGGTGCCCTTCTTGCCCCACGCACTGAGTGACAAGTCACCAGAATCAAAGCAACGGATTGATATGGGCCAACAAACCATAAATAACCGAGGCAAAAAGATGCCCAATGCCTATTTCCCATCACGGAGACAAGGAAGAGGCAAAGAAGGATAACAAAAAAGCAAAAAAAAAAAATGAATGCGTAATCTGGGAATCGAACCCAGGGCTCCCCGACGTTACTCGAATGGCAACGGAGAATTTTACCACTAAACCAATTACGCTTGGCTTGTTGCACGTGACAGCAACTTAGCAACTGGACATCACAGGGGCCGGAATGCACAGCAGGGCAAAAAGAGACTGTCGAAGCAAAAAGAGACTTGATTCACTTATGCTAACTTCTGATACAAAGGTAAAAATGAATGCGTAATCTGGGAATCGAACCCAGGGCTCCCCGACGCTGCTCGAATGGCAACGGAGAATTTTACCACTAAACCAATTACGCCTTTGTGGTGTTGTGTGACGGGCGGTTCGGAATCGCTTCCTATGTCGAGCGCGATGCAGGAAACAAGATTCTTCTCACGTTTGACATCCAGATATACCGATCGCTTCCACTGTTGAAATAACAAGGCGACTTTTCAAACACACGAAATCATCCTTGGAACCTCGGCTCCCCTATTGCCTAGTATATACATCGACATGGATGGGATCGACCCTGCAAGCAGTTGGAGATGTAGCGCATCCTGACCCAAGTCTTTCAACTAGCTTGCCGCAACAGACAACAACTCTTGCTCTACAGGTCTGTTGGAGAGACTCTTGTGTCTCTACCCGCATACCTATGTATTTTCCGTTGTGCTTGTTATGTTGTTTGCTATAGAGTAAAGCTGAGTGAGTGTGTTAGGCTTGGGGATCCTAAGGTATACCCTTCTTCCGTCGCACTAGAGATTAGAGAATCAAGCTTCTCTTTACACATCAACCCGATCCAATGATTTAAATAAATAGTATACGATAGACATGGCGTGTAACCAGACCAGTGAGCATATCCTGAACACGGATACCTGGTTGTTAATGGTACCCCTAGCACACCTTGCGCCGAAACCATGAAAGTTATGACTCGCCCCGTGTCAGGATCTCTTGACACATCGCCTGTCTTTCATGGCGCCCCCGGAGACTTTTCGCCATGTCGCTTCAAGATATACGTGCCAGGCTATAGCCGGGAGGGCGATACCGTGGCCCAAATTCCCATCTGGATGATGGGTGCCCGCTAGGTGGAAGCAGAGTATCACCCAGACTCCCAGGGAGCTTTAGCGATATTTGACTCAGCGCCCCAGAAGGGATCTATTCAAATAGTGCGCCTGTCTATGAAGGCTTCTCGAGCCTCAATCCACTCTGATGACAGTATACTATAAGGCTCCCAACGACATGGAGTGCCACAAATGTGGGCATCCTCGCGCTTTGTTTGGCAGCCCCCGGAATTCACAGAAGACAGACGACAGACGATAGCGCTGTCGTATTCCAGAACTGCAAGAATATCGGTCATAGAGCTGTGGATTGCACCAAGGAGCTTGTTTGAACCTGCGGTCTGTGCCATCAGAAGGGCCATGCGAAGCCGGAGTACCTAGGCTGAGTATGTCATAGATGCCATCAAACAGGACTATATAGCAGAGCGCAAAAACCCTTGCTGCATTCGTTGCAAGGCTGTTGGCACGCTTGATACATCTCGCAAAGCCCATCAAGGTGGCAACATTTGCGGTGTTCCGGACCAAAGGGTCGAGTTTGGCGCTGAGCTCTTCCACCAGAGAGAGTATTGAGTCTTTCCTGAGGAACTGGGGACCCTGGCTGAGTCGGATCGGCCGTGATGATACAAGAGTGATCGTGTGAGAGTGAGTTATGCCAGTATCCGGCCACCATCAACCTGTCAACTGCCGATGGAAATGGGCCCAACTACTAGTCAATAAAAGGGGCGACCGGTTTAGTGGGAATCGGCGGCGGAGGATTTTATCTATTCGAGACGTTGAGTGTCATAGAGGTACAACGAGCCGTCTTGGATTTCCAGGCAAAGCGAAAGTAGACAACCCAATAAGTTCCCTTTCTCAGAATCATCCCGTATTACCATCACAGGTTATGGCCTTGAGTGCTTTTCTTGGAGCTTGGACAAACTCTTCGAATGCCGCATCTTATCTACCCAACACGTACTCCATCATCCGCATGCTCGAGGATGCTGTGTGGCTTTGGTGCCTGGTTAAAAGAGCGATGAGCTACCGTGAGGGGACGTTGGACGTTCGTGATGAACGTGGCTTAACCCCTGTTGTAAAGGCTGGGGAATCAATGCATGGGGGTAAAATATCCTGACATGTGCCTTGCTTGACTCGAGATAATTTATGTTCTCGCGGGAAATCACCAAAAATAGCCCAATTCGCCCTAGATGGGAAGGTTCCAGGGTGGTATCTAAGCGCTTATAGAAAGAAATACGGCATGTCAGTGTCGCATGAGCACGTATGTAGCCATGAATCGCTCTCGACTACGGGTGCTTATCACTTGAATTGGCAGTCTCGACAGCCAATGACCATCATTGAGGTGTAATAACTAATGTTTACCGACTAGACTTGGGGTTCCATGTATCTCTACCTTCGTCTATAGGTACGTACATACAAAACGAATGTACTCCAATTTCCCAGGCACCGTTCCGTCCTCTTGGAGATATCTACTTTATGCGTAACCCATGATCCTGACGTTGCCAATGACCCAACCGATTAACTCCATGCTGAAAAACAAAAGGTGATCCAGTAAAATATCCCATCATTCACGTGGTATCTATTCCATCATACTGTATTTAATATCAGCCATAGATGTGGCTGTTGCTGCTAGGCATGGGAGAGTTGCCTACTGCTTGCCTCTGCTCACCGAAGCCGGCCGGAGGCTCGTTTGCCAGGATCGGTCCTCCGGCGAGTGGACGATCAGTGAACCTCGGATCCAGTACGGCCAGGGGCTTGGAGATTCTCAGCTCGCGCTTGCGGTCATTCGAGGCTGTCCCGGGTGTCGGCACTTGGAGCCTGACCTCAGGGGGAGGCGGGGAGTGCTTCTTGGGGATGATAAGCTTGGAGAGGGAGGGGAAAGTGAAGGACGACTGCTTCGGATTCGTCGGCTCGGGCGCGTGAATAACCACTGGCTCGGGGATCTTTTCTTGTCGAGTAGGGGAAGGGTTACGGCTTTCAGCCCGGGAGTTGTGTCCACTGGAGACAGCTTCACTGATGCGCTCGGGTTCGGCCGACTCTTCGGCGGCATTGAGGTATGCCCGGAGAGCGTACGAGTCAGGGGCATTGGACTTTGAGTTGTTGGATCTGTGGGTGTTGGCAGGCATCTGAGGCTCAGGAGTCTTGCTCACAACGCGCGGCATGTAGGCGGGATGTGTGGGGAGAGCGCCGTTAGGTCCGTTGCTCCTGGAGTGCGGTGCGTAGTGGTAGTTGACGTTGGCCTGCCTGTTCCATGGCTGCTGGTCAAGCATGTCGTAGTACTGTGCGTTGGACATGCCCCGTTCATGACCACCGGTGTGCTTGGGGGCGCCATGGCTAAAGTAGGAAGCCTTTTGGATGCCGTACGCTCCGCGGTGGTGCATCTGGTGGTCGGGCGTCGGCGTCTCGATCTTGATGGCTGCTGCTTCGCGTCGGGTCCGGCGGCAGTATATGAAGATGATGCAGAGGAAGCCAGCCAGACCCAGACCGCATCCAACGGCGATACCCACAATGGTGCCGGTGGTCATGGCACCAACGGGAGCACCTCCGTCACCAGGGAGTGTTTCGTTGGTGTTGGGGTCAGTGATGTTGACAGCTGAAGCCGTGAAGATGGTTCCGCTGAGACCAATAGCGTCACCCTGTTCAGGGCGCTGCTCACAGCCCGCTCTGAGAGCGACCAGGACTAGAGATATTGTCAGCGGGGGCTTCTTGGAGGGGACCAAGTCACTCACAGTTGGACAGGTACTTCTGACTCGAGGTAGATCTCAAGCAGCTGATGCATTCCTTGTAGCTGCTTCCCTTGATGGCTTTCGAGTCGGCATCGCAGAAGTCGAATCGGTTGTCGTCAGTTGGCTTCACGAGGGACACCTCGAGGGCGTCTTTGAGAGGACCACATGCTCCGTCAATGTTGCAAGGCGAGTTAATTGTACCCGACTCGAGAGCATCAGGAAATGAGTAGAGGCAGACGTCAAAAGCATACCGTACGTTGTCTAGAGTTAAACTGTGAGTAATGTACCTTGTAGATGTGATTGGTGGTGCGACTTACACAGGAACCAGTGCACATCGCTCTCCTCCTTCCATGTTGCCTCACTCCTTTGCAGGCAGTTGACGCAGTTCTTGAACCGGATACCAGTCCCTGATGAAGAAAAGTCCTTGTCCTCGCAGGCAATGTCTGAAGAGTTTGTGTTGGAGGTGTTGATCTCGGTGATGGTGGTGTTTGTGGCATCGGAGCAGAGGGCAGCGCACTCGGAGCCGGGACTAACACGAAGGGCGAGGGCTGATGAGAAGAGAGCCAGTGAGCTCAGCCCCAGGCGAGCGTTCCACATGTTTGGCGATCTTTTGTTGGAGGAGGAGGAGAAGAAGAATGAGGAGGCGGTGCTGAGGGGGTCGCGGCCGGCGGCGGGTGAGGTTATGGGGGTCGGTCAAGGTAGGGACCCAAGCATGACAGGCACCAGTGTCTGTCGATTTTACCCCAAGATCCAAGTACCTGACAAAGTTGGGGTTTTCCAGAGATCTCTGGAAGAGTTACAAAACTGGCGAGATGCTCTCACGACGGTTCGAAGGGATGGCAAGACGGTGGGCTCAGAAGATGGAATCGCCTCCAGCGAGAAGCGGGCGTGGGCTGGATGGCTGTTTTATCAAACAAAAGGGCTGGCTGCTACGGAGTAGCGGAGGCGCGCTGGCAAAAACGGCGCAAGGTCAGGATAAACGACACACGCACAGGGATACAGAGGCAAGGCAGGCATGGGTTTCGAGCATTAGTATTTCCTACTCTGGCGTAGATCTTGGTGGAACTGGTAGAGGGTTTCCTGTTTCATAGGACAGATAGTCGCTCGCGTGGAAGAGAGTCCGAGTCTGCCAGCTCAGAATAGAACCGCCCCAGGTCGAACTGTAGCCAATGGCCGTCCACCGCGGGGGGCCTCTCTCGATGAGGCCCAGTAGAGAGCCAATCGTGACCCTGCGGGAAGGGCTTCTGGGCGGCTAGACGCCTTCGCCGTGCAAGGGCCGGGGGGGATCGCGTCGGGCAAATCATGGCGCGAGAGGCTGCCTCGCAGACGCCGGCCCATTCAGCGGCCAGGCCTCTCGCGCGTCATGCTTGGCCGGCAACTCTAAACATCATGCCATTCTGCCTTTAATAAACCTGCGGGGGGCGAAAGAGCAGGTAGAAACAAGCCGGGCTGACCTTGAATGATCGATACTTTGATGGGGAAAACTTGAACTACAGTACAAGATTCAGCTGCCTCGGCACCCTTGATTGTGCTCCTCTGCAATACAACCCAATTGGTCCCTGGATTAAGATTACTCGAGTCAACGCTTTCTCATTCAGATCTCAAATTGGCCCCTCTAGCCTTGCTTCTCCGGCTAGAACTGGGTTCTCTCCGGCTAGAATCCCTAGCGTAGCCGTTCATCAAAGCATCTCTCTCGCTTGTCTTGGTCCTAGCTCGGTTCACAAGCGCTCAGATTGCCGCGAAAGTGCCGCCATTTCTATCATGTACGGTTTTTCCCCCTCTCCTCGTCGCGTGGCCCCCTCTCGCCGCCCCCAAATTTAGCAGCAACACGATCGCTTAGACGCAATGTGACTGTGATTGAAGCTGCATCAACGCGCTTGCGGGACTCTGCAGAGTCCGCGATTGGTCCAGAAGCCGTCCAGACATGCGATTGTGAGACATTGAGTTTGCTCGGTTGACATGGGTTGAAAAGTTAAGAAAAACAGTTGTGGTTCTGGCCGCCGAGCAGGTTTTGCAGCAAGTATCGTCCGATCGTGTTTATTTAAGGCGGTGTTGTTCCCAGAGGTTTGGTTCAGCGACTCGCCTTGGAGGATTGAGCGTCAACGCCAAAGTTTGTTTCTCTTGGGCGGCTGCTCATTGGAATGGATGCTTGTTCATTCAAGTAGGCGGTCTGTTATAGGTACGTGACCTTGATTTGCGTGGGGTCAGCCATTGGAGAGGTTGGGGAGTCTCTCCTCTCTGTCTGCCTGGTTACCTTTGACACTCTCACTTGACTTGGTCAGAACAAACTTGCCGAGGTCTTCAGTCATAAGGAGGCCAGGAGTGAGTACCAGTTTTGCCTCTGCGGTTTCTCAACCAGCCTCCTCTTCATCCAGTCCACCTTCGCTGAGGGTGGATAGCTTGAGCTGAGGATGAGACCATCAACGTTGTCTACTCCAATCGTGTGATAGACTCCAGTCCCAAGACAACTCGCCATCTCTTGTGCATCTCCAGTCTTCTTCTCTCTTCCGTTTCGTAAAAACCCCGTGTTTCATGTGCATGTATGTGTCTGGTTGGAAACACCCAGCTTTGCTGCAGCCGTGTCGTCTGACCTCTGACCTCGGCTGAATGCCCCGTGCCCATGATTCGATTCCATGCCCACTCTTTGCAGAACAAACATGTCCAGGTCATGGCTTGGCCACGACGAGGCTCTCTCCACGTTCGACGTGGGCAGCGATCATCGTGGTTCCGAAACCCACCCCATCTTGCAAAGTGCACCGTGCCTCCGGGGTTCCGCAGTCAACATTTCTCATGTGACTTCTGGGCTGAGAAGATGCAGATCAGCAAGGTTGCCAATGAGGCCCAGAGCTCAGGTAAGATGTGCTGTCGTGGCATGTGCACTTGGTGTACTACGCTGTATAAGTCTGTGGAGGGCTGCGGCATATGCGTGGGGTTGGTGTTCGCCCACACCTTTCAAAGTGCGGGTGAGATGCCACTTCTTGTGGTGTTTTAGGGCAGAACTTTTTGATGTAGGACTGCATCATGTGCAAACAAAATTACATCTTCGTTGTTCTTGCGTCGGACCACGCATTCTCACCACTTCATTGTCATAGACACCGGTCCACCTGTCATGTCTGCCCACCTGTTTTGCAGGAAGTCAACCCAACAACTCTAGAACAACCAACATGTACTGGAACCAACACCAAACACCCTGGAGTGTAGTCTGACAACTTTTCGAGGGCGAGAGATGCAATCCCACCTTCCCATTTGAAAATTTCTTATCATCCATGATCATCAAGATGCCAAGGACGCCATTGTGCTGCAGCTCGGTGAAGTGGGTGGACGAACCACCACGCCTACCCGGCACTTGCGCCGAATACGCACACCACTGCAGGCTTGTCGCGCGGGTGAGATTAGCTACATTTCAAATGCTATGGCCTCAATCGCGCGGCCAATTTCCGCCCCGGTGTACGATTCCTCCGACCTGCGTTTTGTTGGATTTAGTGGCGCTTGTCGCTTCGTAGTCGCTCAGCCCTAGAGCTTAATACTGCTTAACTACTCTGTCACCGACAACTTCGACAACATCTACTGTAACACAACATGGCGTTCACCCTGTACCAAACTCCCAAGGGCAACAAGTTCGGGTAGAGACTCTTCAAAAACCCCTCATTTCGGCCTGCGGGACATCCGATAGCTCACAAGAATGACCGACCAACAGGCTCGACCAACAGGCTCGACCAACACGAAGTCCCGAGGCAGCGGAACGCATTAATGCAGTTGGACTCGAACACAGAAGACCCGAGTCATTAGACCATTACCCCTCCCAATACGGTCGTTCCGGTGAGCAATTCCCGTCCTGTCCCACCCAGCTGCCTCTTGCAGACGGCTGGAGGCAGCAGCCATCATCGGCTTGCATCGTGCTTTTGCGCGCGTCTCCCATCACCGCAAGCGCATTCTGGCGAACAAAGGCTTAGCTCCCCCTGTTTCGAGCCGCGAATGGTGGGCTGATCACATGGCCGCGGCAATGTGCGTGTCGATATTAGTCTCCGTCTTATTCCTCTGTGTCGTGGCTCGACACAGGGGTGGATGGGTTGCTTCTCTAGCAAGGCTTGCGTAGTGTCGCTTCTGCGGGGAGATGGAGATGGGAAAAATCCCCCCCAACGGACATGGCCAACTTGCCCAGGTTGCCATGGCCGAATTTTTCGTCCTGCAGGGAAAAAAGAGGGACCGGTAGTATCGGATATCTATGCCATTGGGCAGCTGGACCTGGGTCAGTTGGCGGCCTGATATGACGAATTGACGACAACAATTTCGCGCCTGAACCGAGTTGTCGGAAACCAATGGCGTTCAGCCGCAGAGCGCCCTACCAGCCTACCGGCATCATTTTTGACGTGTGATGTGACGAGGATAATCCGACTAGTCCCTGGCATGGGACTGGCTACTGTGCGCCGTGCACGGCCAACGGTTGCGTCTCGAGGCCTTGTCGCGTTTTTGACAGGTCTGATCAACCTTGATCAGAAGTTGAAACGGTCTTGAAGATGTGTTGGTTGCTGTCCGCGTGAGAAGACGATTGCCCTCAGAGCCACCAACTGGAGCCGCAGAGCCAATCAATCAGTTGCCGGCAAAAAGGGTATCGTCATCGCAGACATATGCCTCTCTGCTCTGCCGGGTATTTCACAAACCTGAGGCCCTGGAGGCCCAACACCCACGTTCATATCCATCACGACATATGGTGGGGTGGGATCTCATGGCTGAGATGAGAGCCTGAGATTGGATGTACGGGCGAGTACGCGGGCTCAAGTTCTGCCACTGTGTTGTTGGTAGGTACCTGCCCTCAGAGCCTGATTTCTTTACCCACAAGATACCACGCACCATTATGCGCAGCAACCAACAACATGCTGACCGCCACTGCAGCTCGAGAGGGGTTCACAGGAGATGGAAGGCTGGAATTGTGATTTATCCCCCTCAGAAAAGAGTGTTGTTGAAGCTGGTGGTGGAGAGTGAGGCTCTTGATGGGAGAGGTATCCGTAATCCATGCGGATCTGACTGAGTGAACAGGGCAAGAATGTACGCACTTTGCAGAGACGACGTGGGACCCCGCTGGGCTGACCTGGGGCTGAAGCGCCTCGGGCGATAGCAGACTCCCGTCCCGCAGCGGTAGACGTTGAGGCCAAGAAAAGTGATCACCCCCTGACATGCCGTTTGCAGAGGCCCTCATTCTCGTGGCGATCGCACCTCGGCGGCTCACTCATTGGAAGCCTCGCGGTGAAAAGATGCTGGGGCACCTGCAGGCGCTCGAAAACGCCCATGAGTCTTTCTCGTGGGCTTCTAGGGGCTGTCACAAGCACGCTCAGCGGCCAGTTGCAGTGGGAGAAGACGCTGGAGCTGGGATGCTCTGGCGCAGGGGTCCCCAGGATGGGGGAAGAAGGATGATGGCCCCGAAAGGACCCTTGTCGACGCCTTGTTCCCAAGCGCTTAACGCTCGCCTGTGGTTGGACCCAACTTTCTCCAAGTCGGAGGCTCCCACCCCTCCTCCGACCGTTTGGCATAGCAGCGCCCGCCTCCACCGTCTCCCCGTTGCCCACCATCACATCAACCAACACTAACACCCGGCTTTGGAGCGCATGGAATTGGCAACCAACGCAGCCAACATCCAGAGCGAGAGCGGGCAAGGAAAGCAAGCAACCAACACATCCATGGGCGCCTTCTCCAGCCTCCGGGGCCTTGTCCTGTCTCATATATCGCTTTGGCCCCCGCCTGCCTGCGCTAAATTCGGCCTTCCTCCGCTTGTGCTGCGTCAGGTCGCTTTCCCATCCTCTCCTCTTATTCTCCGTCCGGCCTGCCGTCGTCGTCGTCGTCATCTCGGAGTTTTTGTCTGTTGAATTTGTTTTTGCATCGTTTGTCATTTTCTTGTCAACGTATACGCACGCTGACCTCGCAGAGGCCTCGCGTTCTTGCTCACACGACGTCGTCAGGCTGGAAAGGCGTGTTGCTGTTGCGGGGTTCGACCTGGCGTCGCAGACATGAGGATCGGTTGCTTGCAGTTCGCGCCCCAGGTGGGAGACGTCGACAACAATCTAAATCGAGCCGATGCCGTCTTGTCGAGGGCAAACCCGGATGACCTAGATCTCCTCGTTCTACCCGAGCTGGCTTTCTCTGGTAATTTTGTTTTACAGGAGCAAGATCTTGTACAAGTGCGACCGAGGCTTCTGCAACATCTTGCTCCTCTTCCGGTTCTACTGCCCAAGGCTCATCATTGCTAACACTTCCAAAGGGTACAACTTCAAATCGCTACAAGATATCACCCCGTTCCTCGAACCCTCCGGTTCCGGCATCACATCTCTCTGGGCTAGGACAATCGCCCTCAAGTACAACTGCATCGTCACCGTCGGTTACCCCGAGAAAGTCGACGTCTCGCCCAAGTGGCCCACCGGTCCCGAGTACTACAACTCGGTCATCGTCGTCAACGGAGATGGTGAAACAATCGCAAACTACAGAAAGTCGTTTCTGTACTACACCGACGAGACATGGGCGCTAGAAGGAAACCGCGGTTTCTACGATGGCTTCCTTCCTGGACTCGGCAATACAAGTATTGGCATCTGTGAGTGCCCAATCGATACCCCATTCATCTCTCTGCTAACCATCTACAACAGGCATGGATATCAAGTTCGTATCTTGTTGTTTCATCATTAGACTGTATACTAACCGCCAACAGCCCATACAAATTCGAAGCACCATGGCATGCGTTTGAGTTTGCCTTCCACATTCTCGAGGTCGAGTCAAATCTCGTCATCATCTCCATGGCTTGGATGACCAGGGAAGAGCCGCGACGATTTACCCGCATGCCCAACGAACCCGACATGGAAACCCTGACATATTGGGTCACGCGACTCGAACCACTCATCCGCTCCGAGAACCAGGACGAGATCATTGTCGTCTTCTGCAATCGCTCCGGCAACGAAGAAGAAGCCTTGTACGCCGGCACCAGTGCAGTCATTGGCATCCAGGATGGCGAAGTCAAGGTCTACGGTCTCCTTGGACGTGGAGAAAAGGAACTCTTGGTCGTCGACACAAACAACTCTCCCTATGCCAAGCTCGTTTACCGGCCCGAGGCCGGAGGCTCTGGTATGGAGGCCCCTGGACACCTTCAACATTCCGACAAAGCAAACGATTCCTCCCAAAAGGGCAAGGGGATTGAAGAAGACAAGAACAAGGACGAAAAGGAGACCAAAGACAGCCAATCACCCAAGGAGGTCACTGAAGCCAATGATTCAAGAAAACACTCAACCGACAAGTCCATTGACGCCCAACAAAACAGCTTCAAGGCCAGGGTTTCCGAGGCGAAGAACAAATGCCTGCCACCACTACCTCAACTGCCCGACGACCTTGCCGAGGACATGAAGCCATCCAAAAGGCGCCAAGCACCCACAATCAGTATCCCCAGGGAATCAGATCTCATCAAGGCCGGCTGCGTGCGCTCTCCTGGAACTGGCAGACTCAGCATTCCCACTCCATCAGCACCGAGCCCAACACCCATGGCGATTCGCCCCCGTCTGATCATTCCCGAGTCTCCTCCCATCATGCCGCACCAATACCCACCAGACCACCCACTCAGTGCTGCATCGTTGAGATCAGAAAAGTCGATCCGTTCTTTCAAGTCTGAAGAGTCTGAGGCTTCTTCAGTCAAGACCGTTCGCACAAATCCTCGACCACCAGAGGAGAGCACCCCGTATCCCGATAGCGGTGCGCCTCTGAGTGGTTATCCGGCAAACTTCTTCTCCTCAGAGAAGTTAATCTATGGCGGGGAAGTTACTATCCAGAGTGCAGGCCCATTCAGCCCAACAACTCCGTTTGAAGATATCTCTCCTGTTTCTTCCCATCCGTATTTCTGGCGCTCAACTGACAACTTCGCGCGGACACCTATTTCTGCTGGAGGTTGGGCGCCTGGTACCCCAATTGGGAGAAGACCAGAACCATTTCCCTGGCCGGCCATCACTGGGAACCAGCGCCCAAAAAGTAGAAACGGTGTCAAGGACCGGGCCAAGGACAATGCAACCCCAAAGGACCTCCGGCATCTTCATTCGCTGTCCCCTCAGTCCAACACGTCTTCGAACCGGACTACCAAGAGCCACCGAACGACACACTCGGCATCATCTGTCAACTCCAAAGGGACAGTGCAAGCAGCGGCGGTAGAAGACAAGTCGTTGGAGCGGCCGTCCTCCCCGAAGTCGCGAAATGCCAGCCGGTCAAGAATGCATGAAAGATCCGACTCCTCACTTGGACATCGGGAGACGAGCGCTGCAATTTCACAACACCTGGAAAACATCTCTCAGCGAGCCGAGTCAGTGAACAGGCTGCGTTCAAGCTCCGCAACCACGCCAGTTGCTGAGCGGCGGGTTCAATCACCAAACTCCAGGAACCAGAGCCGCAGTCGGCCCAGTGAGGCCTCTTCCTCCCAATCTGACCAGCACACAATTCGAATTGGTGCAAGCCCAAGTATTCTCAGCGACGAGGGACGAAACATTCACCAGTCCTTGACCAGAGCGACCTATCATCAGCGCAGCAATTCGTTCCCTGCAAACAACACACTCCCCACCAATGATAGAGCTGGCACCCCAAACTCTGCAATTAACATGGCTCGCCCAGCTTCACGGGCTGCCAGTCGAGGTCGGACCCCTGGACCCAAGGTCAGCCCTACCCACGGTGTGCCCGAGGATGACGCTGAGGTACCACCCCATGAGCGAGCATCATCGGCGGATTCGACTCGGAACGACAGACTCCATCGTCGTATCCGTTCAGGTCAATCTCGTACCCGGCCATCTCGAACCGGAAGAGGCTCGTCCGCTAGCAACAACAATAGACGGCGTCGGTCGGATGAGGGTCCCTCGGAAGATTTTGAAAGAGTCGAGGCCATAATCTGCCCAAGCTGCCCTGTTCATGGCCGGAGATCGTCATCTAACAGAGGCCGTGTCAATGAGATCTCAATACCCGTGTCGCGATCGCCCCCAGAGCCGTCCCCGACACAGAGGCCGGCTTCTAGCACTGGCACGTCGCAGTACCTGGAACCGGGACAGCCTGAGCCTCGTCGAGCATCGTCTGGCGATGCTAGTCAGATGGCCTTTGTAGAGTCCCAGAAACCCACCGCCAAAGACACCCAAGTCTCGCAGAACGAGGCTGCAGAAGCCAGCGACTGCGGATCAGTCACCGAAACGCTCAAGACTATCTCCACCCCCGGGCGCTCGCCTGCTACGCCTTACTTCAACCCGTCCACACCCAAGGCAATGGTGCTCAACACGAATGATGCCGACATTGAGCCCTTGTTCAGTGGTCATCTGGACGGTACGGCAAAGACACCCACGCCCCGATGCGCTGAACTGGACGCCCTCACCCCAGTTGAAGTTCCCGCCAGCTCTATGGCGTGACGATTTTTATGACATGTACCACCTCCACGCAGTGGAGTTTCGATTCTTTACAATTCATTTTATGTTGATAAGATAGCAGCATTGACTGGCTGTTTATTAGCCAGCGATCCATGGATGAGATGGACGAAAATTTTGGTAGAATCATGATGGGATACGGACTTTTTGCTGCCCTCGCAAGTAGCTGGCAGCCACGATACCAATGGTGCTTTGTTCTTCTGCAAGCCCATGATGATCTGGTAGGAGGATTTGGTTTACTTCACATTGCATGTTAGATGTCGGGAGTCTGCTCTCACCTTAGCCCATCTTTCATCGCAACCGATCTCCCTCCGATCCTTTGGGATTTCTTTTGTTTGGATAGCGTTGGAGGACAGAGCCGGGAGTTGGGTTTGTGGTATGTAGATAATGGATATAACCCTTAAATCAAATTACTCTACACTGGAATTTTGTGCTGTCATGACTTGTTCAAGGTCGTGTTGAAGTCAATGGAACTCTGAGGGCGTAGACCTTTGGCACAGCTGGTGTATGGGAATGAGTTTTCTTATTGGGATTGTATGTGATGCTGCATAGAGCAAGGCTTGTTTGCTCTTTTTTACAGTCACAGGAGTGCTCGAGTTGCGCTTTATGGATCCAAGGTTTCTGCGTGTATAAACCTCAGGAGTGACTCTGAGAAACAACATGATAAGCTCTTTAGAACCCCACCCTCCTTCTACCTATGCGGTCAGACCAATTCTATCCTCTTTATCCTACTTTCATTTCAACATCAATTTCCACAGTGCAAAGATGGTCCCGTCTACCATTCCAGAGTTACCTTGCTTCCAGCTGTCAGCGGAGGATCTAGACGCCCAGCTGGGTCGACTGCTCTCGTTGGATGAAGCCGTCTTGGCGTCACCCAGCAAAAGAACCGTCACAGTTCCGGACATCGAGCAACAGCAATCAAATGCCTTGAGAAAGATTGGTGCTGGCGTCGACAGACAGGAGTTCTGGGAGAACAACGAGGCGCTTACCTGGGAGTGAGCGAATCCTAGCCCTTCCCGATATCACACAGCGCCTCCTCGCTGAGAAATCTTGGCCGCAGAGGGTCAAGTCACAGGCGCTTCTCGACCCCGCAAACCGGGACTGCCTGGTGCGGGTATACGGAGTACGGAGTACCTTGGCTCACAATGAGGCAGGACCGGGGAACTTCAAGAAGCACCCCAGCCACCTGGTCGAACTGAGCCTCGGCGTCTATGAGCTGCCTGGCGGTTATGCACTGGGCCGCACAGACCGATGCGAGGGATGTGGAATGAGTTCTCGGCAGCGTCACAGAAGCACTGCCAAGCATGAATGCCGCAGAGACAGCCACCGTCCCTCCAAACAGTTGGACTGGTTCATCGCAAGACTGTCCTGTGGCTCCTTGACTTTAACCAAGTTAGGACCAGGGCTATCACCATGGAGACCAGGTAGTCGAGGCCTTCGCCATTAGCGATCTATATTACCAAGGCCTCACCAAGAGTTCCCAGTCGTTAAAGGTAAGTTTATCGAAGCCTACTTGGGCACGACTGGGAGAGTCTTGGTGAGTGAGCGAGAGGAGATTTTAGACCTCCTGTTCATTCAAGGTGTGAGGAAGACGGAGGAGGAGAAGCAAGAGAAGTATCGTGGGTTTCCTAATTAGGAAGGTAAGGGTATGGACGATATTAATTCATCCTCCAGGGCAGAGCTAAAAGTTGGATGGGGAGTTCCATTTCTGTCTCGGTTGCCTTGGGGATCGGAGGTTTTGGTGCTGTCCTTGGGGTGCAATTAAGGTTTCGTCAACATGATCTACAAACATGAAACCATGGCAGCTTGGTGTAAGTGTTGAGATGAAGCATAGTGTCTACCAGCCTATTACTGACGAGTCTTGATAGTAATTACCACTGCGGCTGCTAGTCGGACAAACTATTGCACATCGTATGGTTTTCGGAAATACGGGAACAAGCATCATACGACACAAATGTCTCATTGAGGCCTGCACCGGGAAAACTCGAGCTTGTTTGCGTGGTAGATCTTACTTGCTGCGAGCACTTGTTGGCTGCACTATGCTCGAGTTGAGGTCTCCTCACTCAATCCTTCAGAGGTGGGAAAAATGCCGGCGGAGGGCGCTAGACAGGGGTCAGCCCCGGCGGGACAGGGCTGGGCGATCGATCATTGAGCGTCTAGCCGCCGGAGCTTGTGTGAAGAGGACCAGGGGGGGCTTGCAGCCAGCGGTGATGGCTCCTGTGAGTGGCTGGTTCCCCTCCCGAGTCGTGCTCTGGGCCGTGCCGGCTTGGATGAAGGAAGCACACCGCGTCCGTGGCTCCCGGCCAATCCTGGACTCGAGAGGACTCATTCTTGACCTTGGAAGACTAGGGTTCTGAGGGCCAAGAGAGGCGGAGGCTGGGAAAACCCTCTCGCCCCCAATCACGGCATGTCATGGACGACGGCCGCTTCTTTCTCATCACCGCGCCATTCCAACTCATCACTCGCATCATTCACAATCACACGATCCCCCCAGGCCCCCTTTCAGTCCAGCTCTAGCTTGCTGCGAACGGGGAGTAAAAGAACTCTTTGCCCCCCGAGTTCCTGTAGCCGCGCTGCAACAGCAGATTCCCCCAGTATCGCCTCATCCGAGCGGCACACACACAAGTCCCAGGCACAAGAAGCGCCTGCTCACTGCCTGCAGACCTGTCGGCATATGTCACATCACACACATACGGGCGTCTGCACAGACATTGCGGAGCAGAAAACACCCAGGAAAGAAGGGTCTATCTGGTTGATATAAGAGCCCCGGGCGATCGTCGTTCGGCCCCCAACCTCGTCCTACACAAAGTAAAACCTCGCCCACTACCTTGCCTATCGCCTGAACTGGGCATGTAACATAGCGGACCCGTCCTCGCTGTAGGGCTCCGTTTTCTCTATTCTTCAGTCTCCGAGCCCTGTTTCGGATTGGCAAAACCTTCTGCGACCACCATCTTGACCTCCGTCTCTCTCACAAACGATGCGTGGCTCCAGCCTACTAGCAGTAGGCCTCGGCCTGCTCAGCCCTGCCGCCTCGCTCCTCGTCGCCTCCGACTCGCCTTGTGGGACGCTGTGCGGCAACGTACTCTCTTCGACGACCAACAACGACATTGTCTGCCACGAGGACGACTATACTACCGGGTCGGGCATTGTGTTTCAGCAGTGCCTCGCTTGCGAGCAGACGAGCGACTACCGCACTTCTGACAACGAGACTGACCAACAGTACTATCTCTGTGAGTTGCCGCACTCTGTTGTCCATCTTGTCGACATTACTGACCGGGTCGGCGCATTCAGATAACCTCCGCTATGCAGTTTCATACTGTCTGTTTGGAATTCCCGATAATAAGGATGTCATCAACACACCCTGCATGACCTCGTACGAGACCTCGTTCCAACTACTCGAACCTTTACTGATGTGTTAATAGCAAAGCCTGTGGACCCTTCCATGATGCCATTGTGTACAAGAATCTCTCTTCCAAGATCGACAAATATGAGTATTGCGATATCTGGCCTGTGGATGATACCCTCGACTTTAACGGATGCACCGAATGTCTGCAAGCTGGCGACAACCATTTCCTTGCCAACTGTACGTGCCATAGTCTCACTCAACTGTATCAAAGCTAACCATCCACAGTCATTACCGTCCTCCAAGCTGGATGCGAACAACAGCCTGACCCTGGTACGCTGGTGTCTACCGAGGGTGGCATCTTCTCAAAGGACAATGTCAACGTGACGGAACCGACTCCCATGGCAACTGTGAACCCCGACTGGTTCAACGAAGGGCCCTTGACCCTCGATGCCAAGGTCGGAATCGCCTTTGCTGGGTTTGCCGTGCTTCTTGTCATCCTCGGCATCGCCATCATCTGGCGCGGCCGGAGACGGAGAAGGGCCTTCCTCAACACGCTCAGCACCAAGCAGCGCAAGTCTTGGCCGGGCGTCACCCCCATGTTTGGCACCACTCGCGACACCCCCATGAGCCAGAAGCCGTTGAGAGGCTGGGACGAGTCGCCGATCAGCGTTCGATCCGAGAAGCCGTTCCAGCAGCACGTGTCGCCTTTCGCCTCCCAGTACAGCAGCCCCGTGAGCGCAACAGAGCTGAAGCTCGCCCACTGGCCCGTCATGGCCCCCAACGCTTCGATCCCAGACCTGCCGCTGTCTGAGCAGCAGCAACAGCAACTGTACCAGCAACAGATGTACCAGCACCAACTGTATGAGCAGCAGCAGTTGTTTCAACACCAACAGCTATATCAGCTGCAACTGTACCAGCAACAACAGATGTATGAGCAGCAAAGGATGTATCAGCAGCAGAACCAAAGTAGCCCGCACATTGGGGTTGCCATGGGCGGCGATGAAGCTTCTGTCCACACCTCTGGCTCAAAGGGCAAGGGTAAACAAGAGGAGGAGTATGAGATGACCTCGGTGGAGAACCCACAAGGGGCCATGGGGATCTATCAGCACGGGTACACTCACCCGGGGTATACCCAAACTGGATATCCTCAGCCTGGATATCCCCAGCCCGGACAGCCTCAGCCCGAGCACTCTCAGAACGGGGAGTCTAGTCGGGGACACCGTCGAGGGAAGGGGTCATTTTCAGAAAGACTCAGCAACGTGGACGACCCTCACACATATGAAGAGGATGATCCGCGAAGTGGCCGCACACCGCACCAAGCAGACGGCAGCGACAGGTAGACATGATCAAGCGTCTTTTTGTTTTGTGTGTATGAATGAGCCCGGCGTTTGGCGATGGAGATACCAATATCTGTTAATGAGGGATGAAAGATCAGGATACCACCACTACGTGGCATTTCCCGCTACGTGGCATTTCCCGCTACGTGGGCATTTCTGGGATGAAGAACCCAGTACTGAAGAATATAATGACATGAACTCTGCTATGAAGTACTCTGCTCTGAAAGCGAACGTGATAGTGATGGTGATTTGTCTTGAATTCTCTCCTTCAAGGAGAAAAGTGGCTAGTAACCGTGGCTAATGCACACTGCACGTGTTCATGTGTGGCTAATTCATGTGGCTGGGAGCCCAGGTGACCTAATCCGGACTAGTATTCAATTGCCGCCACACACCGGCCCCACACAATCATCCTTCTCCAGAAGAGAGCAGAGGAAAAAAAATTTGGAAGCTTCCAACCACCACACCGGGCAAGACACCGAGGAGACCAACGATTTCACCCTTCCGTTCCTTCCCTCTTGTCGAGAAAGAAGCACCTGCCGCGCTCGGCCCGGTACATCTACAGATTCTGCCAAAAAGGGAATCAACATCTTTTTCTTGTCATCTGCTCTCTAATCATCATGTCCAAGGAAGTCGCGGTCGTGAAGAAGGGGTCGGAGGAGGATGAGTACACCATCAAGCCCCAGGCCACCACGCCTGCTCTTGACACGAGCTCGTGGCCGCTCCTGCTCAAGAACTACGACAAGCGTGAGTCTCCTCGCGGCCCTCGGCTTCAGCATCATCTTGGCTGTCGCTGAGGGCTTCAATTGCTCCTTCCTTCAAAAAAACGCTAACCCACCATGTTTGAAAACTTCAGTCCTCGTGCGAACTGGTCACTTCACCCCCATCCCCAATGGATGCTCGCCTCTGAAGCGCGACCTCAAGTCGTACATCAGCTCTGGCGTTATCAACCTCGACAAGCCTTCTAACCCTTCCTCTCACGAGGTTGTCGCCTGGGTCAAGCGCATTCTCCGGTACGCAAACTTTTCTCTCCGGATGGAGCACCCGCGTCAATGCGCTTTCTAGAAGCATTCGCTAACTTGTCGCGTAACAGATGTGAAAAGACTGGTCACAGCGGTACTCTCGATCCCAAGGTCACGGGCTGCCTGATTGTCTGCGTTGACCGCGCCACCCGTCTCGTCAAGTCCCAACAAGGTGCTGGAAAGGAGTACGTGGCTGTCATCCGCCTCCACGACAAGCTGCCCGGCGGCCAGGCTCAGTTCGCCCGCGCTCTCGAGACTCTCACCGGTGCGCTGTTCCAGCGCCCCCCCTTGATCTCTGCCGTCAAGCGCCAGCTCCGTATCCGAACCATCCACGAGAGCAAGCTCATCGAGTTCGACAATGACCGACACCTGGGTGTCTTCTGGGTCAGCTGCGAGGCCGGTACCTATATCCGAACCCTCTGCGTCCACCTGGGTCTTCTCCTCGGTGTCGGCGGCCACATGCAGGAGCTTCGACGTGTGCGCAGTGGTGCCATGGACGAGACCAAGGGCATGGTCACCCTCCACGACGTTCTCGATGCGCAGTGGCAGATGGACAACACCCGCGATGAGTCGTACCTGCGCAAGGTCATCTCGCCTCTTGAGACTCTCCTGACCTCCTACAAGCGTCTGGTCGTCAAGGACAGCGCCGTCAACGCTGTGTGCTACGGTGCCAAGCTGATGCTTCCCGGTCTTCTGCGATACGGTTAGTGTTCACGTGAAAGTATTTCTGCATCAGTCAACTAATAGAGTGTACAGAGGCTGCCATTGAGCACCACGAGGAGGTTGTTCTCATGACCACCAAGGGTGAGGCCATTGCCCTGGGTATTGCTCAGATGTCCACTGTTGAGATGTCGACCTGCGACCACGGTGTCGTTGCCAAGGTCAAGCGATGCATCATGGAGCGCGACCTGTACCCCCGCCGATGGGGTCTCGGTCCTGTCGCCCTTGAGAAGAAGAAGCTCAAGGCCGACGGCAAGCTCGACAAGTTTGGCCGCCCCAACGATGCCACTCCCGCCAAGTGGACTTCTGAGTACAAGGACTTCAGCGGCAACGACGCCTCTGCCGCCGCTGCTGCCGCCGCTCCTGCTACTCCCGCCAAGGAGAGCGAGGACACCCCCATGGCTGAGGCTGCCACTCCCTCGTCGCCTGCTGCCGAGGACAGCAAGGACAAGAAGCGCAAGAAGCACGAGGGCGAGACGGCAGAGGAGAAGGCTGAGCGGAAACGACGAAAGGCGGAGAAGAAGGCTGCCAAGGCTGCCAAGAAGGCTTCCAAGGGCGAGGCGATGGATGATGACAGCGATTAAAGGGATCCTGACCCTGGTCCTGCACATGGGAACGGACCTGAGCCTGAGCCTGAAGCTGAACCCGAACCCGAGCCCGGATCTTGATACCCGAGAAGCAGGGTCTGGCCTGTTGATATGGGGCGGTCTGAAAGCTGTACCATACTGTCTGCCGTGTTTGCTGCTGGAGTGTTTCTCTTGTTTGAACTGTTTTGTCTTTCTGGGGACTTGGCGTTTGGTTCGAAAATCCTGGTTGGAGTAGATGAAAGGCCATCAATACAAAGGATGATCAAAGCAGAAATCTCCGAGACAGACGGTGTGAGTGATTGTGTGTGCGTGTGTGTGTGTGTGTGCCCATGTTGTACTGCTGTAGATGGATGGATTGTGGTTGTGTGAGGGCGGTGTCAGGGACGCAGGCACCGCCACGCATGATGGATACGAGTAGTTAGCGAACATGTAATATGTTGGTCACTAAGGATCTGGTGGAGTTGGTTCTTCTGCATTCATATCTGCCTCTACTATTAGAGTGTGTCCCGTTAGATATGATATTCATGCCATGGATGTGAGCCCGAGCCGAAGGATCCACGGGTTTGAAACGCCGAGACGGTCTGGGCGATGCATGCGTTGGCGCTGAGGCGATGACATTTATACTGGGGACGACGATGAATGGATCGATCGAGGGTTGAAACTGGCGCGTAGGGTTCCACCAGAAGAAACGATTACGGATTACGGAGGGCTCTGAGCTGTTCAAGTTCCACAATACGAGGAACTCTGTTGAGGCTCAGCTCAGGCGACCGAAACTAGACGTTAGCCGCAGGGCGTGAACACAAGATGGTGAGAGGTGAGAGGTGAGAGATAAGGTGGGCGGAAACGTGGGAAACATGTGGGAAACATTGGACGAATCACGGACAGACGAGAGTTGCATCGCCCCTGTTTCACATGATGACCTTGCAAGGACAATCATGGATCTTGTTCTGTCTACACTCTCTGTCCGGCATGATACGGCATGAAATCGCCCTGAGCACATCCCGGTCGAGCGCTTACTTGGACACGCGCGACTGGAGCCACCCGACACGCCGGGATGGCCACTGCCTTGTCCTTGGTGTAATTAAACCATGCAGGAAAGCGACGAGGGCCTTAAAATACCCTCATAAACTCAGGCTAGACTGGTTGAGGGAATGCCAGAAGCGAGCTGGGCTGGGCGGTACGCATTGAAGCTATATCGAAAGCGTTCAAGGTGTTGGCTTGGCGAGATGATGGGGCCATTGAATGGGGAGGTGAGTTGGAAAGGTATAAAGACGAGTGTGTGTGGTGATGGTGTGTCTGTTGGAGGTTACCAGCAGTTTTCTTCCCAACTTTGCTTCATTCCTTTTCTTTCTCTCAAACCGTTATTAGGTGTACCCAGCAGAGTCAACGACGATAAACAAACAAAAAACGTCAGACTTGCTGATCACCTAGTCCTAGTTGCACCCAGAGCTCCAGTGATCAACCCTCCATGACATCTGAGATTGTCAGGAACCGGGATTGAGGCTCAAGCAAAAACGGTCCGAACGACTTTATAACACCACCGGCTGGAAAAAACCTTGTCTCTCCCCGTTTGAGCTTCTCGGACAGGACGCCCAATATGTCTACTGCTGCAACAACTAGTCCCTGGAGGACGATACTCTCCCTTTCTCTTTTACTCTCTCTTTTCAACCCCGTCGCTTGCCTTCCCACAAAGATCCCTTCTCTTCACTATGCAACTACTCCTGTTCTTGGATCACCCCCTGAGCAACATATAAGGCGGAGACAAGACGGCACTGCAACACTCGAGCCTAGGATAGGAGTCGACTTTCCTGACCCGTCCATTCTCAGGGACGGCGACGGACGCTGGGTCGCCTTTGCGACCAGTGGGAACGGACACCATATCCAGGTGGCCGTTGCTGATGACCCCTTTGGCGAGTGGACTCATCTTGACCAAGATGCTCTCCCCACTGACGGCTGGACCAGTGGCCGCAACTACTGGGCTCCTGATGTCCGGCAGCTGAGTGACGGCTCGTACATCATGTACTTTTCAGGGGAACTTCCCGAGGGCGGTCACTGTGTTGGTGCTGCCCGCTCCAAGAAGAGTACGGGCCCTTACACGATGGACCCCAAGCCCATCGTGTGTCCTCGAGACGAAGGCGGAGCTATCGACCCGGCAGGCTTCTTTGATGAGTCAACGGGTCGACGATATATCATCTACAAGGTCGACGGCAACGCTCTCGGAATCGGTCATCCCACCCCCCTCCGTCTCCAGCGCGTGTCAGCCAAGGACGGCACAACCCTCATCGGCGACCCGGTAACCATCATGGACCGCATCGCCGAGGAAGACGGGCCCCTAGTCGAAGCGCCCAGCCTCGTCCGGCTGCCCGACGGAGGCTACCTCCTCTTCTTTAGTAGCCACATGTACACCGACGACGCCTACGACGTCAAGTACGCCGTGTCGCAGGGCGACATCACGGGCCCGTACGTCCGGGGCCCGGCGCCGTTCCTCAAGACGCCGGCGCTGGGGCTCCGGGGTCCCGGGGGCGGCACGAGCTCCGAGGACGGCGGGTTCATGGTGTTTCACGCGCGGTGTGCGGATCGCAAGAGATGCATGTATGCGGTTGGGTACGGGATCATGTGATGTGATGTGACGGGACGGGACGGGACGGAAAAAAGATACCACGGGATAGAACGGGAAGGCGTTTGGAATTGGTGTAACATTGGCTATAGGTATTCAGTTCGAATACAAGACCCTTGGATGAATGTCAGGATCACAAGTTCATAAAGGTGCAAAAAGGGGGCTTGACCCTGCATCCTGCGATCTCATCAAGACCCAAACAGTCGGCGCATCGACAGCGCCCAGACACAGAGACGGCCCAGGCGCTGAACGCACAGGCACAGGCACGGGGAGCACTAGGGGGTCCAGGCGCTGAAGAGCCATTGGCTGTAGGGCAAACCTTAAGCGCTCTGCTACACTGAGGCGCCTGCTGTACAGCACGTGATTGGTCAATTGATGTCATCTCTTCCCAGGCCCAGGCACCCGGTGCAGACTCGCCCTTCAACACCACCATCACCATCACCACTCTCAGACGTAGGCGCCCGTCGCCGTTTCCACCGGCAGCCATTGACACCGCTGATTGGTCGCCTGCCTCGCAAACGGGCGTGATTGCAACCCCATGGACACGGCTAGGCGTGGGCGGCTCTGCCCGTGCAAGAAAGAGCAAGAGTCACATAATAGTCGGGGGACTATTGTTTCTCTACTTTCTGGGGTCTGATGCTATTGGTGGCTTGCTGTGCCTGAGCTGAGACCCTGTGGTCCTTTCATCCAGTGATGATGATGATATACATTCGGCATCTCGCTCGTTTTCTTTCCTCGAGTTTGCTTTGTCGTTTTCATTTGCTCTTCCCGTTGCTCGTTTGTCGTCGAGTCTGCTTGTTGCTACATACACATATTCACAAGTTATATACTGTGTCGAGCATGCTGTAGATCAAGAGTGGCCGGTACACTCCTCGGGCCTCCGATTCGACCTCGACCGACCCTATTGTTTCAGTCCCTGGTCTTTTCTCTCGTCCATTCACGACGTTCAACAGCCGGCCTGGCCTCGACCGCATCCTTCGACCTCGAGGCCCCCTCCCTATCAGGATCAACAACTTACACAGCCAGCACTTGCACAGCCCACATCTTTCATCTCGCAACAATGGCCCGCCATCACCAGCCCGCACCGCTCACGATGATTTTGCTTCTCTTGTTCTCAGCTCTGGCTCTGGCATTGCAGGTCGCCCCCAACTCGCCCTGCGCCCACTTCTGCCTCGACTCTGCAGACCTCGACCGCTCTGATCCTAGCTCGTCCAACACCGACGGCGATGACATTGTCTGCAATGACGACGACTTCAAGAGCAAGCCTGCGGGCCAAAAGTATCAGAGATGTCTTGCTTGTCTGCAGGACAGCACCTTCAAGCGTGAAGATGAAAACGACCTGGATTGGTTCTTGTGTAAGTCAGCCTGCATGTCACTTCCCTGTGCAGCTTCCATCTAATCTTGCAAACTTTTAGACAACATGCGTTACTCGTTCGACTACTGCGTCTTTGGCTACCCCAACGCTACAGGTGTCGGCGCGGGCCCCTGCATCACTTCTGAGGCCTGCGGCCCTCTTGAGGATGCCCTAAAAGCAGGCATCACCGAGCCCGACGATGATAGGGAGCAGTATGGCTACTGCGATTCTGATGGCAAGGCAATGCTGGGCGATGCATATGCCAAGTGCCATGCATGCGTCAAGGCCGACAGCAGCCACACCATCATCTCCAACTGTTGGTCCTTCCTGTACCCTATTGAATGCTGCCATCTAACATTGGTTCAGTCTTGGTTGCTCTTGAAGCTGGATGTCAGCAACGGCCCAAACCTGGCGCCACTCTCGGCCTGAACGACACCGTCTTCAGCGAGAGGACCATTGAGATGGTCGACCCCTCGGCCCCTGTCGCCCCCGGGGATAACCACTCGCTCCCCAACACCTCCATCGCTGCCATCGCCATTGGTGGATTCGTCTTCCTACTCGCCGCCGCCGGCTGCGTCTTCGTGCAGCGCCGTAAGCGCCAGAAGCGCTCCGTCCTTAACCGCCGCTCCTCCATGTCCTTCCACTGCCAGGCTCGCCTGACACCCCGGGGGACGGGCTTCCGCAACATCGACAAGGAATACGTTGGCCAGCCTTACATGGACGAGGCCAAGCCCCCATCCGGATCGTCCCTCTGGAACCCGCGCAATGCCATAACCAGCCTGCGCGGTGGTCACAAGCTGGATACCTTTGTTCCCCCCCTCTCTCAACCTCCTCCTATCCATACCCCCATTCACCTGAGCCCAGCCGACGACATCTCGCCGATATCGACCATCTCGAGCGGCTCTGCTGCGCCGCTAATGGCCGGCCAGTCCCGTCACCCTGTCACATCACCCAGCGTGGACTCTCCCCTCTACAGTCCCGGCTTCACCATCACCACGCCTCGTTTGGGCCAGGACAGTAACAACCCCTGGCAGCAGCAGCGTGCTGGTGGATCAGGAAGGAGCCTTCGCAAGAAGCAACGCTCCTCAACTACTCAGAGCCCAGTCGAGACACGCAGCATCCAGCTTGTGTTTGACCCGCCGCCCAAGAAGGTAACTAAATGATGACACAAGTCAATGGTGTTCCGGTGCTCAACCATGCCATCTTTACTGGGCTACTTTGATTTCTTAGCTGGGTGTCCATCAGGCGGATCCTTGTTTCGTGGCTGCCATCTCGTTATTCCCGTCGTTTCGAAGCGTTGGCGTTGTTAGTGGTGACCTCTCGAGCATACATAGGCAGGAACTATGCTCCAGTTGGATAAGTAAGAAAGATAATGGATAATACCAAGAATCAATCACGAATACAAGTCGACGACGACCTCGAAAGTGTGGTCTGGCTTCAATGCCAGTTGTGTATATTTGCTTGACCATTTTCCCCTGTCTGCCGTGAGACCCTCCCATCCAAACCTATGTAATCATGCCATCCTTCATCCCCTGTTTAATAAAAAAGACAATCAATGCGTGCTGCAAATGAGTCGCTAGTCAAGAGTACAAATGCCAGAAACAAATCCACATGTTTAACCTTCATCACCTCCCCCATCCAATGCCATGGGTATCTCCACGAGCTCGACACTATCAAGGCCGGCTACATTATCGGCCGTCGTCGAACACATTCTTTTTGTCCTCCCTATAACATGTCATGAACCTTGATCCCACGGTGTCGAGCCGCGGCTAATCATCTCGCTCTGTAGTCTCTCGTTCTGATCGTGGAACCAGGAAGCCCCTTCTTCCATCTCCGCCCTCATAGCGCGTAGTTCATTGATCAGCTTCTGCGCGTCGCTCATGACGCGCTTGTGCGTGTTGGAAGCCCCCTGTTGAGATACGTCTTCATCGTCCTCTGCGACACGCTTCCGTTTGTTATTAGCGGCTGTGCCGTCAAACTCGGTCGTGTCGATGGCCCCGTGTGAGCTGGATAGGCGATGGCCCCCTTCGGAACGGGCGAGATCGCTCACCGAGGCTCGACGGATGAAACTGCTGCTAGGTGGCCCCATAGTACCGGTTCCCGAGTGCCTCTTCTTGCCGTACTGAATCTCGTTCGCGAGCGACTCTGGCATGGCTGTGCCGTCTGGCATCTGAACGATGCCCATGGCCTTGAGGCGCCAGCGTTCCGACACCTTGCTGACACGGCTGCTTGGCTCAGGGCTTGATCCGTTCCCTGACATTGACGGAGGTAGTGAGCGTCGGAAAGTGGAAGATCGTTCACCAAGGAGCTGCTCTCGTAGAGCTCGTGTCTTTGATCCACCCTTGGCGGTAGATGCCCTGGACAGATTCGACTGTTGACTAGACACTGTGCCATTCACAGATGGTGGTGCATGCACAATTTGCGCGATGGCCTCTCGTTCGTTGCCAACCCCTGACAAGACACCGGTGGCGAGGAGAGCATCCTCGTCTGACTGTCGACGTTTGCCTGGCTGCTTGTGCTTGAGAAGCTCCATCAGCTCTTCCGGACGGTTCCGGTTCAGCTCTGCAAGCTCGGCCTTTTCTCGCGCTGCTCGTCGAGCCTCAGCCTTCTGAGCCTTGAGTTGTGCTGCTCGCTGTGCTTCGTAGTACGCTCTCATTTGCTCTCGGCCACTGCGACGAAGCTGGCTGAGTCGTAGCTCGCGTGCCGTGTCCCTCCAGCGGTAGAAGTATCTGACTGAAAGGGTGTATCTGCGGAACTCGGTTGCCTTGGCAAGCGCTTGTTCATCTTCTTCCTTCTGTCGTTTCCTTTCGTCGTCCCTAACAAACTTGTGGTATACGCCCTGCAGGATATTTTCCAGCATAAAGGCTTCGAACTCTTCAAGCATGCCTCCATCGCCCAGTATGTACCACTTCGTCACGTCTCCAAGGAGATCACGAGGCGGGGCAGGTGGAGCTGGGGGAGCTGGGGGATAAGTTGGTAATTGAGGTGTTTTGATTGTTGGTTGCGGAGGTATAGGTGTAGTAGTAGCAAGCTGAGGAGGAGTGCTGCCTAGTGGTGAAGGTTGATAAGATGAAGTTGAAAGGGGGAACGGTGTTGATGTAGTAGCCGGACTGGAGCTGAAAACACTTGGTGCTGGCACGTCTTGCTTGTCGGCTGAGGGTAGTGGTGTTCCAATGCCGAGTCCACTGATCGGTTTAGCCACGCTGCCCGGCTTAGGCGGAGTGGGCTTCAAATGCTGAAAGGCATTAATGGTTGGCCCAGAGGATGGAGGAATTCCATTGTTATCAGTCGTCTTTGTTGGTTCAACTGCAGGAGTTGCTAGAGCTTGGGGCAGGAAGCTCGCAGGTTCATCCACCTTGGTCGGAGGTGTTGGAGCATCATTTGATGGCACAGCTGGTTGGGGTGTGAAGGAGGGAAAGCCGGGAACTTTAGGCGTCTGAGATTCAGAAGTAGGCGGCCAGGCAAACGGGCTGCTCTGGGCTGGACCAGCAGAAGTCGACGGTGTGGTGGATGAGGGAAACGAGTTCAACGCAGCCGTTGTCGTAGCACCTGGTGGCTCGTTGGAGGTGGTTGTTGTGCCGTTAGTGAGTAATGACGGCGTAGTCGAGCTTGTAACCGGTGCAAATGGGTTGACAGCTGGCTTCGGGGGTTCTGCTGCTGGCGTCGGAGCGAAGGGATTCAGCTGAGGCGTTGGCTGCTGAAAGGGGGAGGTAGAGGCTGGGGAGGTCCCGTTGAGTAAAGTCCCTAAGCGAATACAAGGTCAGAACCAGTGGTGTAGGCGTCTCGTTGCCAGATTTCCAGTGGTTCATCTCGAGCCAATCGTGTCACCCCGAGATGAGATGGTCTCGCGGGTTATGGCGTTTAGAGTCTCCGGCGGAATGCCATTTCCTACTCGCCTGCCAAGTAGAGGCTCTCACATGTGCAACAAGCAACCAATGAGAGAGCCATGAAATGCAAATCTTGGGTGTGAACTAGATGGGGGGGTTGGGGGGATCTTACCTGAGTTGCCATTGACAGCGTTGATGCTACCCAAAACTCCATTCGGCTTAAAAGCGGAGAAGGGGTTGGTTGTTGTGCCGTTGGGTTCCTTCGATGATTCGACAGTCTGTGTCGCTGGCTCCGGTGTATCCGTCACAAAGAGACTCCCCTCGTCATCTCCATTAGTCGTTGGCTTCGGGGCATTGGCGTCTTCGTGTATCGTCTGATGAATAAGGTCTGGTAGAGGTCTGAGGCCGCGCTTCT
Organism: Fusarium protoensiforme; assembly: GCA_011320165.1. Lineage (NCBI taxonomy): Eukaryota > Fungi > Ascomycota > Sordariomycetes > Hypocreales > Nectriaceae > Fusarium > Fusarium protoensiforme. The sequence goes on from JAANQP010000056.1 coordinate 61,817, forward strand.
TCTCTACCAAAGTCTGAGAGAATTGGTGTTGATAACGGTGATGAGGTAGACGTTTCCGATTGTCCAGTTTGAGGTATTGGCGGCTGATGTCCGACGGGTCGTCCTCACATTCCCCAAATTCGAACTCATGAAGCTCTGCAAACTCAATTGCCTCTTCTACAGTGTCGAACCGAAGGAACTTGTTGAGGACAGCGGCAGTGACGTCCTTGGCTGTCTCTCGGGGACGGGCCAGCGATTTCTTGATTGTCGTCAAGATTGAGCGGCGAAGGCGGGGAAAATGACACTCTGCGAAGCAAGCCATGGTGTATGAAACCTTGGGGTCTTCGACTATCCGGAAAAATGATTGGTATGCTGCACCTGCGGCCATTGAAGGTGCGTCCTTGATCGGTCCGTGAAAGTCTTGAGTGTTTTGAAGAGCCTCGACGAGTGAGGCCGCTGTGCGAACCTCGTCAGAGTCTTTCCACAGGTTCGGTTTCCATTGTCGCTGTAGCGTCTCAATAATATTTGAATCGTAGGCGTGGAAGATGAGGTAGTAAGCTCGGAACTCGGGTTCGTTCTCACACCGGATGCCCTGGTCATTACAGTCGTCATATGCATCGCGAAGGGAAAGAAGAGCCTTTCCAAGCTGCTCAAGTTCCTGCTGCTCGACAAAGTCTTCTGGTGCTTTGCCGTCCTTGGAGAGGAGGTGGAGTGCTGTGACGTGGAATCGCGCAATGTTCTCGAGTACGTAGACCTGTGTTTTCATCTCCTCAGGGTTGAGGGATGAGAAAAAGGTAAAGTCTCGGCGAATTGCCCGTGTGCGATCCCAGAGAAAGCCGTGCAAGATTGGTAGGTTGTCGTCGTTTCGCAGAAGCTCGTCAATTAGGTAGTCAAACGTCCTCCGGAGAGCCGGAACCGATCGCACATCCATAGGTAGAGGGGCTTCCTGACCGGCAGCCGAGCGCGCGAGTTTCTTGACCATGCGGCGGGTGTTGGGAAATGTCGTCTTGGGGTTCTTTTCAGGTTGATGGACGTCCATTTCATTGATGCGCTGGATCTTTTCGTACTCGGGGCACATGTCCTCGCAGATGCCCTTGAAGTCAATGGCATCTTGAAGTGTCTTTCGCTGGTCGGGATCGTCGATCAGGCCGGCCTTGGTCAACGACACGCGCGCCTTGCTGCGGTAGGCCTCGTACTTTTCGCGAAACTTGGAGACCTCGGCCTTGTTCTTGGGGTTTCCAGCCTGCGACGGCCACGGCGGAGGAAAGATGCCATCTTTCTGAAGCTGCTCGAAAACCTTTCTGGCGTGCGGATCGTTCGAGTGGTACGATTTCGGGATGGCATCAGTTTGCGATTCGGCGCTCGAGGACGAGGTTGGTCGCGATTCGTTATCACGCGTCGACGTGAAGGGATTGGATCCGTTAGTCTGCGCGTTCTGGGGCGCCTTCTTGGGGGGCTTGGCGCCTTCGAAGCTCTTCTTCACGTCGGCGTTCTTCCTCTTCCGCTCCTCCCCCTTCCACTTCTTCCCGCCGTCGCTCATGTTGGCGTCTTTGTTCGACCTTCGCTTCCCCTCGTTGTCGCTCTTGTCGGCAGGTCGCGAGGGTCGCTTGTTTCGCTTGGACCGGTTCGAGTCGCCTGCATCATCAATACCAAATGAACTGTCTCCGGCCCCCGAGTTTGTCGCGAAAGGGTTGAACGCTGGAGGCTGGCTCCGCGTCGGTTGGCCAAAGGTGGAAATCATCTGTGTTGATGATGCAACGGTCGTCGCACTCAACCAGCGAGTCGTTTGAACATGGGGAGAATTTCCAGTACGCAAAGAGCGGAGTAGAAATCGAGGAACAAAGAGGCGCGATTGTCGGATGTTGATGCTGGAGTTGAGCCTCTTTGGATGGATGGCAGCTAATTCCTATTCTGGGAAGCTCAGGGATCCACCCCTGCACGTGACCGTGATGAACCAGCCACCGGCTACCACTTTAGGAACATTTTGGGAACAAAGACCGACCCTTCGTGCAGGATTTCATCGGTTCAAATCAAAGAAACGTTCATTCATGTTCATTACTACAATATGACTCCTTTTTTCCCAATCCGGTTCTTTTGTGGTATTCTCATCTCAGCCCGAAATGTCACTAATCTTAGATCACCTTATCCGACCTCGAATCCGAGCAGGACCCAGCCCCTTTCGAATCTCTTCCAGCTGCTCGAGCCCTGTCTGGGCTTTGGTCTTCTTTGATGTCCTCTTTCCTGGCTTGGTGAAGTTTCCAAGGAAGTCATCCATGATGTTATCAAAGTCGCTGCGGATTGGGCCTTGGACAGTAGACATGGTAGACACTGCTGACATGGACTGCATGTCGTCGTCAAGGTCCTCGTTGTATCGCTCCTCAATCTTGTCGAACCTGGCATCAAGCAATGTCATTTGCTCAGTTCGCACCAGCGATGAAGATGTCATGGAGTAGCTTGACGCATCGGTTAGAGCACCCTTTCTCTTCTTGCGTCGGCCGCCGTTTGTTGTGGTGGTCCAGTTCGACTGCAGCTCAGACGGCGCGGCCGGTGCACGGCCACTCTTCTGCTCCTTCTTGAACTGCTTAAAGTCATCAAGCCAGTCCTGCGAAGGGCCCTCTTCCGGGTGCTCTGCTGGCGCCTTGACAAGCTGGGGCACCTCATCGTTGTTGTACTCCTTGTTGGGCTTTGCTGTGGCATCCGACTCCCAACCATCGTCATCATCGAATTGTGTATCATCAAACTCGTAGTCGTCTAGTTCTCGTCCATCCTTGGCGAGTTGCTGGAAAATATCATCATCTTGATCATCCACATAAGCGTCGTCGTCCAGAGCCTCGAGAACCTCTCGTAGCCGTGGGTCCATATCTGGCTGAAAGCCCTTGATAGAGTCCGGGATGTCTTGCTGGGCCTGATATGTGACCCTGGTGAGGTTCTTTGAGGGCAGGATATCTTCATCAAGGATGTCACCGGCCTCTTGCTCGATGTCCAGCTTCTTGAGTGCATCCTCAAGAGACTGCTTCTGCTTTCCCTTGCCCTTGTTGGCCGTCGCAGTCGACTCGACAAACACAACCTCTCCTCCTCCAGTGTTGAGGTCGCGCAGATGTTGCATGTAATCATACTCGGTATCATCGTAATAGACGCCATAGCTGGCAGCCTCGCCTTCGTTTGCGCGAATGCTCTCGGCCTCGTAGCCCAGATCAGAGGCCAAATCGTCTAGATCTTTCGACTTGGATGGACCCTTCTTGGTCTGAGTCGGGTTGAGCACCATGGAAGGCGCATTTTCGTCGTGGATGAGCGGGTCATTTTGCGGCCGGTGGACGAGGGTGAAGTGCTGCGCCGACTTCTTGTCACTGGAGCAATAGGTCAGCAACTGAAATATCAAAAATTCTCCCTGATATCTAAACTCACATCCACTTTCGAGGCATCTTGGCGACTTGTAGCGACAAGATTTTGGGTGTGAGGCGGGTATTGGAGGGAGAGAAAGAATGGACGACAGTGATTCGGTGTTAGGCCGCCATCACACTCATCCGGGTGCAGAAATTCTAGCGGGGTGACGAAAAAATCCTTATCGGCAATGCATAGTAATCTTTTCGTTAGCACTGTCTTTAATGTGGCCATAGGAGTGTGATGTACAGTGTGATTAATGGACCGGCACGGACACCCTGAAAATTTGCCCCTCCATGGACAGTCATTATTCAGCGGGGCACAACCATCCAGTTCACTTCATGCCCTCACATTTCAAGCCATTCAACAACTCTACACAGCGACATACACCTTGATAGGTATATTGCGCCTTGGAACAGCGATTCCTCGTACATAAGACACCGGAAGCTACCCCAGATTTAACAAGACAAGGCCGCCATCATGGTTCTGGCAAAGTCCAAAACCTCGGTGGGTTTGGGAAATGCCCTGATGAATGATCGCTTCGGCAAGGGCAAAGGCACCGACAGGAAGAGAACCTCTGCCGTCACCAGGACAAACCATGCCACCGGCGAGCAGTACCTCATCAACGAGAAGCAGGATGCCGCCTGGGTCAAGATGCGATCCGTCACCGAGCAGGGTGCTCTCGACGAGTTCCTGGCTACTGCCGAACTGGCCGGCACCGACTTTACTGCTGAGAAGACCAACAACGTCAAGATTATTCACACCGACCAAAGGAACCCTTATCTCCTCTCGTCCAATGAGAAAAGGGCCATTCTTGAAAAGCACAAGCAGCACAGGGCTCGTCTTACAGTGCCTCGGAGACCCAAGTGGGATAGCACAACTACACCTGAGGAGTTGGACGTTCGGGAGCGAGAGGGCTTCCTCAACTGGAGGCGTGGTCTGGCCGAGTTGCAGGAGAACAACGATCTCCTCATGACACCCTTTGAGCGAAATCTGGAGGTTTGGCGACAGCTGTGGCGAGTTATCGAGCGATCAGACTTGATCGTCCAGATTGTCGACGCCAGGAATCCCCTGCTCTTCCGATCCGAGGATCTCGAGAACTACGTCAAGGCTGTTGACCCCAAGAAGGAGAATCTGCTCCTCATCAACAAGGCCGATATGATGACGCTCAAGCAAAGGACAGCATGGGCAGAGCACCTGCGAGCGGCAGGCATCTCATACCGATTCTTCTCGGCGCAACTGGCCAACGAGTTGAACGAGGCGAGGGACCTTAGCGACTCAGAGGACGAGGCTGGCCCTTCATCATCCAGCAAGGCTGTGGAGGAGGAGCCTGCAACGGAAGAGGAGCAGGGGGAGGAGGACAAGCAACAAGAGGGGGCTCCTCTGACCGAAGAGCCAGAGACAAAGGTTGAGACAAGGACAGAGGATGAGGTTGATACCCAGATTCTTACCGTGGAAGAGTTGGAGGACATCTTCCTCAGACACGCACCGACAGACGAAGGTAAGCAAGCCACTCTCAACTCGACCCGAAACCATCTACTCACTCTTCAACAGGCGCAGATCACAAACTCCAAGTCGGCCTGGTCGGTTATCCCAACGTCGGTAAATCCTCCACCATCAACGCCCTCATCGGCGCAAAGAAGGTCTCGGTCTCGTCCACCCCCGGAAAGACCAAGCACTTCCAGACCATCCACCTGAGCGACCGGGTCATCCTCTGCGATTGCCCCGGTCTCGTCTTCCCCAACTTCGCCACCACAAAGGCCGATCTCGTCTGCAACGGCATCCTCCCCATCGATCAGCTCCGCGAGTTCCTGGGCCCCGTCGGCCTCGTCACACAGCGTGTGCCTCAGCCCTTCCTCGAGGCCATCTACGGCATCACCATCCGCACCCGCCCTATCGAGGAGGGCGGTACCGGTGCCCCGACCGCTTCGGAGCTCCTTAGGGCATACGCCCGCGCCCGTGGCTTCCAGACTCAGGGTCTCGGACAGCCCGACGAGTCCCGTGCCGCCCGGTACATCCTCAAGGACTACGTCAACGGCAAGCTGCTCTTCGTCTCGCCGCCGCCGGGCGTCGAGGACACAGGTGACTTTAACCGCGAGCTCTACGACGAGCAGCACCTCCCTGAGAAGCGTCGTGCCGCCCTCAGCGCCGCCATGGACAACCTCTCTGTCGCCGAGTCATCCAACAGCTCGCACTTCATCCCCGTGGACGATGACTCGGTCGACCTCGCCTCCACCGCCGACATGCCCGTCCCCGCCGGTCCCAAGACCAGGAAGCTCGACAAGGGCTTCTTCGGCCCCTCTAGCGCCCAGGGTCATGTCACCAAGCCCTTCAACTATCAGTACTCGGAGCAGGGCAAAGAGGACGCCCTCGCCGGAAAGCACCTCTCGGGCCGCAAGGCTCGCGCCGTGGTCGCTCTGGAGAACGGTCTCGACCCCAAGGAGGTCCAGATGGCCTCGAGCAAGAAGCACTTCAAGGGAAACCCCAAGGGTGGGAAGGGCAAGCGCCGTCTCGCTCGGAGGGCTGGAGATGACGATGATTAGACGCAACGGATAGCAATGGCATGAATGATGGATGGCATGAAACACGGGAGGGGGAAAAGGACACATAAAAGGAGGGCTGGGTAAATGGGAACATTTGTTGGTCTGGTTTGAAAGGATCTGGCTAGGGATAGGTTTCAAAGACGGCATGACACGACACCATGTATGTCCTCACCATGATGGTCAGCTATGGAATATGAATCGATGTTTCTTTTGTTTGAATAAATGTCAATATCTGCGCTGCGTGTGTGATCATAGTAGATCTCCCCAATCTAATGTCTAACCAAGGTCCATCGTGCTAAATCATATCACCCTCGCCGCATCCCAAGTCTTCCCCGCCGTGTGAACAATGAATTTCAAAGGAGAGTAAGAGAGAGAAAAAGGAAATCTGGGTATTGACTGTCTACACTGTGCCGCAGTTCGCCCCCCGATGAAAAGACCGTGCCGTTGAAAACAAGAAAATGAATGCTATGCCTTGTATGCCCGTTCTGCCATTGTTCTCCTAAACTCCACAAAGCGAGGTATCTCGATGCCGTTGGGGCGTATCTCCGGATTCTTCCATGGTATAAATGAGGGTATAAGTTAAAGAATAAGTAAGTGACTGGTTGTTTGTTGTTGTTGTTTTTGTGTGGTGTCGGTTGTTAGAAAGCCAGTGTTATCGAAGGCTTCCTCTCGAATCTCGACGGTCTTCGGCTCTTTTGAATAATCGCTTCGTGCCGCCTACTTTACCCAGCTCACCAAATTGACTGCTCGATGAGATCTTTCGTTCGCCACTTGCGATCCTAACCTTCTCTTTGACGCTTTCAACCCATGCCTTGTTCTCCTCGCTCATCTCAACCTTCTTGCCCGAGGGTCCTGCAAGTCCCAGGAAAGAGCTTTCGTCCTCGCCCCAACTAAGTCGAGAACTGGACCTCGACCGGTTGGACTCTTCTGACGACGGACCATCCTCACCCTGTGCAGGTGCCACGGCTGGTGTCCTGGGATGGAGTCTCGGGACCTCGCTGCTCATGGCTCCAACACTTCGTCGCGTCTTACGGACAGCGAGAGGTGACATGGGGGACATCTCGAGTGCTGAATGTGGTCGACTTGATGGACTCGATCCGATGTTGGATCTTCGAGTGGCAGGTACATCCGGGAGGACCTCGACCTTGGCATTGGCGGATCGCCGTTTGTGATGGTTGGCATACTCCTTGAGGTACTCTCCAAGATCTGCCCAGCCACCACCGACGCGGACCATGACTCGTTCACCCTGCTCACCGACACAGCGGATGAACAGCTTGATCGGAGCCTCGCCAGTCGATCGAGAGAGATGGTAGACCTTGATCTCCTGCTGACCACGATTCCGGACCCTCGCGTTCTTGGCCGGCGAGAGCGTAAACGAAGGTGTTCCTGCTCTAGAGGAAAGATTCGAAGCGCTCCTGCGGAATGGCTCTACCGAGGGTCTCTTTCGTACCCGCGGCAATTGCAAGTCTGGCGGGTTCAAGTTGACTTTAGGCAACTCAGTCGACAGCTTAATCTTTGCGGGAATAGACTCAATGATTTGGCTGATTTGCTGTTGCAGTTGCTGGTCGCCTGTGCTCCCTCGGCGATCGAAAGGACCTGTATACTCGTAGATTGAAATTTCGTCGTCAAAGTCATCCGTAAACGAGTCATCGATCGTATTAATCGACAGATTGAGGTCGTCGATGCTCCGGTTTGGTCCCAACAAAGGACTGCCGAAGAGAGGGACAGACGATTCACGAGAATCACCTACTCGCATAGGCGGGGAGCTAGGTGGGCTAGCTTGAATGTACTCGGCCTCCCGAATTCGAGTACGAGGAAGATCAGGAGAAGCGGATATTTCAGGAGGGTCACTGGACAAGCCATCGAAGTGACTTGACGACCGACGAGTGACGGTAAGGTCTCGAGCAATACCGGTTCTTGGCCTGGGGAACGGGATAGGTCGAAGAGGTGGCAGATCCGGAGACTCATCGAGGTCGAAATCCTGGGGAAAGTGACGGTTGGGTGTTTCGGGCGTCTGAACCAGCGAAGAGCTAAAGTTATGCTCAGTGGTCGGTGTGGGAGGTTGAGCTGCCCCCAAGGGGGATGACATGTCCCTTGTACCATCAAAGGTTCCAGTCAAATCTTGACTCGGCTCTGCAAACTCGCCGGTGATGTTGAAGGAGGGACTATCGGGCTCGCTCTCCGACGATACATCTCTCGTGATGGAGTCTGGTACAACCGTTTCAGCCTCCGATGCCCCAGAAGCCATTCTAGACTTCTGGGGTTCAGCCACCGTGCCGTTTTTGCGCGGTAGTAGCAGCGGAATAGGCGCGAGGCCCTCGTTGGCGTCTGCGGTGCTCTCTGCATCGCTTGAAGAGTCGTCAGCGACTAAGGTCTCGCCGTAAACAGTGGATTCATCATCGACAAGGTTCTTCAGTGGCGAAGGGGATCGAGGTGGTTGCAACCGAGCAGAGGCGGCAGCCCATTCAGTCTCCCTAACCTTCCTTTCGCAGACTGTGACCCATTCAACATAGCCCTGTTCCACAGCAGTCATGCGATCCAGCCAGTCGTCCGGGAGCGTATCGACCAATCCTTCCAAGCAATCGAGCATGTAATCGAGGGAACGGCCTGGGCGTGAAATCTGTTTCTCCAGCATCCCCTTCATCACCTCAAAGTTATTCCTTGTTAATGTCGGTTCTCGCGGAGAGACCTTGTTGTAGGTCTGCGGTGTCTGGGTCGAGGGCAACGAAATAGCGTTCCATCCCGACTTGAGAGCAACTTCGGCATCCTCAATGGCGATTAGCAAGGGAGGAACCTGGCGTAGAACTGTGAGCCGTAAGCCCCAGGAATGCAGCAACCGAGTCACTTTGGCCAAGTTGGGCAGAGCCTGGACAACAATGGCGGTGATGACGGCGGTGAGATCCTCCATGCGGTTATAACTGGAACTGGACAGCTGCCCAACCCTGGTGAACTCGGTAAGAGGTGTGCCTGGTCTGGAAAGCGGTAGAATGTGGTTGTTGAGGACATGGGCCTTGATATCCTCGATGCCTAGATCATCCAGATCGCGCTGGATCTCGACCAGCCTCCGCTCATATCGAGTAACCTCTCGAGCCAGCAGACTGCCCATATAGCCATCGTTGTCCCCATCAGGTACTGTAAGCTGCATAGACTTCCTCTTGCGCTCCTTCCCGCTGGGCATCTCGAACCCAGCAGAGTTGGATTCGGTGGGCCAGGGCCAATTTTGCAACTCGTCGACCCACGTCCAGATGGCTTTGGACGCAGAAGCTGTGCGCAAGAGAAACTCGCGCTCTGTGGTCGAAGAATTCGTCAGACATGCCCGAAGGGCACCGGTAGCGGTGTTGAGGGCATCGACGACGGTGCGCGGGCCAAGATTGGCCAGAATATCATCGGTGAGGCGATTCTTAGGGGGCGGCGAGGTAGCGGTGGGATGCCGCGCATGCCGGATGACCTGCGTGGGCGGATCGCTCATGGTTGTTGTCTAGCACAGACAGAGACTCGCGATGAGGCAATGGACCGAAGAATCATGGTCTGTCTTTCTAGGAGCCTGAAGACAGGTCGACGGGGCGGGCGCGAGCGACGTTTTTGATGCCCATGTCGAACAAAGACGCGCCGGGGGGTTACGTCGTTGATGGGGCCTTTCTGGGCGTTCTGGCTGCTTCTTTGACGACCGCGTTTGTTTGGGTGACTGATTGGGAACTAGAGACAAAGGATGCAAGGAGATGAGGGATGAGACTGCTGGCGTCAGGCAGAAAAGAAGACAAATGGATGTTGGGATCCACGGATGAAGAGGGGAGCTGAGCGATGAAGTCTCGGTCTGCGTCTAGTCTTACAAACCTACCCGCCCTTGGCCGGAAAAAGCAAAGCCAGACAGGCGAGGAAGACCGAAAGGAGTGAAGAAGCGAGGAGGGACTCTCGACAAAGGTGATTGAGGTGCAACCTGGAGGCGAAGCAATCGCCAGCGGGTGGCGGGCGGTAAAGAAAAGGCTGAAAGCTGTGTGGGCGGCAAGGGCCACGTCGCGGTCGCGTTTTGCGGTCCTTCGTTGGCACTTCGGCTGTGCGAATGGAGGTTTACCGTGGGAATTAGCGGCTCCCCCCAGTCCAGTCCAGTCAACTCACGACAAGAGATGGTTCGTGGGTCGTGGTTCGTGTGACGACAAAGAGGCAGCTACAGTTACACGTAGATCGGTCGACTCATCCAAATTGATGCCAGAGTCCCGTGCGGCCCCGGTCGAGAGGTAGCTCTTGAGGAGATTGAGGTCGTTTTGGTCAGTGTATTCCGTCTTTGCGAGCCCCTCAGGTGACGACGGCTCAACTGTCGGAATTGGAGAAAAAAAGGGACCCTTGGAAAAGTGGGTTGAAGCGGCGGATTCCGAAAGGCAAACGAGTGAGGCTGCAGGATGATGTGCAGCGCGCAGTTGATGGAGTCAAGTTTAGGTGGCGAATAGGGGACTTGAGTAGGTAGAGAGAGAGAGCTTGGAGCTGTGACCACTTTGTTAGGCGTCGATGGCGATGGAAGGGAGTGAGCTCTCAGGGAAGGTGAGCGGGTAGCGACAGAAGGAACGACAATTGGCGGACGGTGTACAGGACGCAAACAAAGAGCAGGAAAAGAAAAGCAAGCATAGTCGTGGCGGACGAGGTGACAGATGAAGAGAAGAGAATGTTGTGAGGTAAGGATGGAAGAGGAGGGGAAGATGAGAAAGGGGAACTGGCTCTAGCTACGTCCCGTCTCCTTCAAGATAATCGAGAGGACCCTCGCCCCGTAATCCCGACAACCTGCCTGCCAGCCTAACAAGCAAGACATGACCACTGGGTAACCAAGACAATCCAAATCCAACCCCCAAGTCAAGCCAGGTCCACGTCCTTCAACGACTCAGGTTCCGTATTCTTCTTCTCCGTCTCCGTATCCGTACAAGCGCTGCATCCCTATCCCTGAGCAGTTCACCTGGGCCCTTGCCCATGATGACGGTCCATCAACCACGATCGGGCCCCCGGAGCGAATATTGGCTTGATTGCCCTGTACGACCGGGCAAGGGGCTTTGAATTAGATCTCATTATTGTTTTTTTTCCCTCTATGCATGTCCACCTGTCGGAAGCAATGTAACCATGCACCTGCCTCTTTTTCTTTGACGGCTAAAATGATTCAATTTCTCTTGACAGTCACCTCCTGGTTGACGTCTTCAACAAACTTGTCCCGTCTGCAGATGCATGACAGCCCCAATGTCAACAACGCCCAAGACAAAGAAAAGGGGGCAACAGCAAACAGAAACAACCTCATCTCTCCATCACCTGTCACCCTCTGCATCCGGGGCCTTTGTCTCTCCCGTCCCTCATGACATCGCCGCTTGCAGCGTTCCCCTGTCTGCCAGTCATCATGACCATGTCAACAAACCATGCAAGTCCACCACTACCCGTTCTTCTCTTCATGCTTCCTTTTCTTGTCGCACCCCGGCTCATAATTTCTTTTCTTCCCTTGCTTCCCGTGACCATAGCCACCGCTGTATCCGTAGGCTCACCGTGCTCTCCGCTTCGAGCCTCAGCCCGTGTTTTGTTTCCCACAAGGAACATCCCATCCCTACTGCTACCGGAGCCCGATGGTTCCCCCCTGCGAGCCATGGCCTCCCCAGCTGAGCACCGAGAGACAGACAAACGCCACTACGACCAGCATGCCTGTCGACTGTGGCTGAAAGACAGGGTGACGTGGTTGTGCCATCTGGTTGGCTGCGGGTCGTGGCCGTCTTAACCTCGTCCTACTCCATCTCTCAACATCCACAAAGGTAAAGACACCAGGTAGTTTAACCGTAGTCCCTTGGGTCATCGAGAATAAGAATACGGTTCGGCTCAACTAATTCAAACCTTTATGTGCCCGAGTCCCATGACAGGTGCGTTCCGAAGTAGCCTCTTCCACCTCAGTCCTTCTCATCTCTTCACCATCATGACTTGACAAGATTGTTTTCGCCGTCACGATTCCCATTCCTAACCCTGCCTAGCCTGAAGGGTGGCTCAGAGCTCTCGGTGCCTCGTTTGAATCGTCGATTGCCACGAGGCGAGATGCGACCCGCTTCGGATCATCAGCTCACAAACTACTCACCCCGGTTCAGCTCAGCTCAGATCAAATCACCCCATGCCTCCCCATCTTTGTCTGTTGGACTATGCTGTGACTCGTTCGATGGACCAAACTCACGTCACATCCCAGATTAGATACTCAGCTCGAATGGATCTTGACTCTTGTTTATTCACTAGCTAATATGTACCGTGTAGATTGGCTGTTGTGTAAATGGCGAGAGTCGAGGGCGCCAAGAGGTATGGGTCATGATTCCTCTCAAACCAGGTGCGCCCTCCTCCTTCTCTTCGCCCTCGTTGCTTGGATCCTTCAAACTCCGAATGTGAATTCCCTTCATCAACCGTCATGCCAAGCGTTGCTTTTTGATCCAGGAACCAGCCCAAACAAATCCCACCCAAATCAATCCGCCGTCCCATACCCAAACAGTTGCGCCACCTGGAGCCAGAGCCCGCGCTCAACGCCCCGAGTTCCAATATCGCCGGCTCTAATGCAGACATGTACACCAGGTAACACAATAAGAAACAAATGCCAGACTCCATCCATAAATCATCTTCAAAAATGGGTCAAACAGCAAGAAACAAATAGTTGCCAGAATCACGTTCACGCCTGGGCAGGAACTTCTCCATGGCCGCGGGTGTCTGGATGCCTGGCAGTGACATCAGCCTCGGCGTTGATAGCCCAGTTCAGAGCTTGCTCAGCCGACATGGTAGGCTCCTCGACTCCCCGTCCAAGCACGCCAGCAATCAGGTTATCGTCCTGATTGGTGACACCCTCGGGAGGGAACTGAAGCCATTGATCAACATCAAAGTCGGTTCCGGCCACGGCGTTCCAGTCAAACTCGTCGTGACCCTGCATGAAATCGAGATCCATGTTTCCGACATCCAGTTGGATCTCCTCCGATGCAGCGCTAACGCTGGGTGTCAGGCCAGCGGCAGGGGACTCCAGTTCAGTCTGGGGCGGCGAATTCGTAGAGAGCTCCAAGGCTGCGGCATTGACCGTGTTGGGTGGCATCATGGCCGGGGTCGGCTGTGGTCGAGGCTCCCTCGGCTTCTCGTTAAAGAGGGACTCGGCGGCGGTCATGTAAGGCGCATTCTCGGGTGGTGGCGTCTGGGCGCTGAACTCGACTGGTACTCGCTTCATCATGGCCAAGGTTGAGGGACCGACGCTAGCATTAATATCGATAGCGGCCTTGCGCAGAGCAGCATCGAGGAAGCCCGTTGCGTAGTCGGCAGCCGCGTACACTTCTCGAAGCTTTTCCATCACCCTCATGCATTGACGGAAACCCCGAGTAGCACGCTCACGAGCCTGTGGCGCGGGGTTCTTCATCTCGAGAAGGTGAATAATCATGGCCGGAAGAATAACAGTAACGCCGGTCGTGGGCAGGAACCGTTCCAAGCGGCACTGGTGAAGTTCCGTGGCCATTCGAGTAATGTGCATGGCGGCATCACGCACTCGCAGTCGTGACATGTCTTGGACCTGGCGTGATGTCGTGGGGGCCTGCAGAGGCGACGATGGCAGAAACTGAGGTCGATGCAGGGCCGAAATAGTCGTGTAGTAGACCATGTGGAGCAGCGTGCGCTGCACGGCAATGGTAGATCGTCCATCCTTGACATCCAAAGGAGTCAGGGTACGGTACTGGCAGCATGTTGGCAGGGACTCTGCCCATGCCATGAGCTCGTGGTCGACCTCAGTAACGCCCTCGACGTTATCTAGCTGCTTGTTAGGAAACAGCATCATAGTGCTGTTGGTCGTGTTCTCGGGCTTCATCTTGTCTCGGATCAAAACAGAGTACTGCGCCTTGAGCATATGGCTGATGCACACGCAGAGCTGGGCCTTGGAGATACACATGATGGCCAGTTCTCGCTGCATGTCCAGATTGCGGACCAACGTGCAGCTAGCGGGGATGACGGTGTTATCCTCGGGCAGGACCTCGATTTCAAAATCGCTCTCCTCAAGCATGGGGACGTCAAAGTCCTCGTCCTTGATTCGGGTGGGTCGTCGCATGCCCAGGGCAATAAGACGGTCTCGCATGAAGCACGACCACCAGATTCGCTTCCACAGCTTCTGCTTGGCCGGGGCCATGCTCGTCGATCCAGGGTTGCGGTGGAGGCCAATGGTGTGAGCCAGCGAGATAGCCACACCCATCCAGTGCCAAGTGTCTTTCTGGTCATCCGGGGTCTCGTACCAATACGTCATCAGGAGAAGTGCCTGGACGAGGACAAGGCGGTCTGACTCGTAATCAAAATCGTAGAGAAGCTATTGGCAAATGAGCTCCAGTCCATTCAAATCAAACTTTTCAATCCCGCGTGGCTTGTTACTCACCCTGGTCTTCTGGAAAAAGGACTTGCGAGCTGCCTTCCGTGTAGTGTAACCACCCTCGCGAAGATATTTCATATCGACGAAAGCGGACGCGGCGAACATGACCGCTTGGTAGAGGAAGAGACTGGCCTGGCCATTCTGACCGTCACGTGTGCTGATGATGCCGAGAAAGCTGTTCAGGTCCATGAGCGGCATATACGGGTGGACGTATTCGACGTAGGCCTGCAGGAGGGCATTCTGAAGCGGCAGGGTGGGCACAGACAGGGCGCCCTTGATCTGAAGATACTTGATATCCTCGGCGGCAATCTTGGTTGGCAGGGGACGGAGAAAGGCAGGGAGCTGGGTGGTCGAATCCTGCTCCTCAAGCGAGCTAATGAACTGAGAAGTGCGCAGACTGTCAAAGACGGAAGGGGTTGTCATGAGGTTATTGGACCACACGGGACGCTGAGGGTTCCCATCATTGGAATGCAGCTTGTTTAGCAGGACAGGGTCGTGGCGGTACCCAGATCGTTGGTCTAAGGTCGCGTGGTCAGCCAGGGCGTCGACAAAACCGGACAATAGCACGTCGACGATTTCATGTGATCAAGAATTAAGCGGGGCGGGGTGCAGCAGAAAAGCGGGCCAGGGGCGGCTGAAAATGCGGAGATCGCAGGCTTCTCCAAATATTTTGCGGGCAGCCAATCAGAGGCCCCAGACCAATGCGTGCGCACAAAAACCAGGGTTCTCGAGGTTGGGAGGCGTTCAAAACTTACAGATCATGTGAGGGACATGGTTGTCAAGTCCGGAATTGCTCAGGAAGCTGCTAGGCCCATCAATGCTGCTCGTCGAGATTGCAGAGCCGCTGCTGGGACGCCGAAGATCGGCTGTGCTCATGCCCATGGGATTGCTGGCTGCAGTCTTGCAGCGCAATTGGGCTTCGGTGGAGACGGGCTGGCCCGCGGTGCTGGCGGTAAGAAGATTCTTCCTGCAGGGCCCGTTAGTAAAGGCTGGATAGATGCAAATTCCACCTCCTCCAAAGTGCCGCATTGCATGACGCCATCCGACGCTGCCGCTCCAGTAAACCGGAAGCCGGCAACGAGGTCCGGAATGGAGCCGATCGGTAAACCATGACCGGAAGGGATTGGGAATCCACTCACTTTCGTCTGCGGCTCTCTTGCACAACGCACTGCTCAAGAGTCAGTCACTGCTGGGAGATGAGAGCGGGTCAGGGCCCTCAATGGCCCAGAGATTCCGGAATCTCACTCACCTCGACATTGTCCCAGCGACAGTTTCCACAAGGGGCTCCCTCGACCACGTCGCAGCGGACCTTTCGGGCACGGCAGGACACGCAGGCACGAGCAGCTCGTCGCTTGGTGATCTTTGTAGGCTGTTCCGAATCGCCGGATGGCGAGGCTCGCTTCTTGTTGGTCTTGTCGGTGACTGTCTTTGCTGATGTCGACGCCGGCGAGGGCGGGGCAGCCGAGCCTTCTGGTGTTTCCGCAGTCATGATGATGTGAGTTGGTGTTGCCAATGGGATGAGGTGAGATCGGTATGTGAGATTGACCACACAATAGGCGAATTGGTCAAGAGGCCTGTCGTCGAGGTCGAGTCGTACTTGAGGGGTGAACGGTGTGTGGAATGTAAAGACACAGCTCTGTTATGCTAGATGCCTTGGTTGAATAGGGCCGAGTAGACAAACTCAGGGGAGACCTGAAAGCAGATGGTACACGTCGAACTTGTTGATCATTGAAGCATCCGGCGAAGCGGACGGTGAAAGATTAGAGCGGTAGAGTGGAGAGTGGAGATTGAAAAGATCAAGTCGTCAAGCAGATATTCGTGACTGTCGTCGTGGTTCAAATTGCGCTGGTTATCGTCGTGAGAGGCAGTGCCTTTGTCGTGCTGTTGTTCAGGTCAAGAGTGGAGAGTGGTAGGATTGAGACTCAAAGAGGCGATGAGGACGAGGCTGCAAGCTGCTGGACAGGGACAGGATGAGGCTCAGCGGTCGACCACGATCCTTGGGATTTGGTTGGAGCAAATGCCCAAGTCCCCGTCGAAGAAGAGTGCAAGTTCGTGACAGTTGGAGAGGAACGAACACACAATGAGGAGTTCGAAGCCAAGGGAACGGAAATCCGGGGGCGGCAGGTGGGGGGGTGGACGATTATTATATTCTGGTCGCTAGACTGGCTGAGGGCTCGTTACTCACGAAGGGGGGCAGAAGAAGTTTGGTCGATGAGAGCCAAAGCAGGGCCAAGCCCAGTAGAGGAGGGCGTGTGGGAGGCGTTGAGGGTCCATGGTAGGGTGCGGATGGCGTCTGGGAGGCCAAAGAAGGACAGAACAAGGCGCAAAGAGGGTGGACGTAGTGCCGGGGACCCATCACCACTCCACACAAGGAACCCGGATGATGGAGAGCGCTTTTCCTGGGCGAGGGCGGGTCTTCTCCGATTACGGTAAAGGGCCTTGCCAGGAAGACAAGTCTGGAGGTGGCACCGTGGCATCGGGGTGCGTGCGCGTGCGTCTACGTGCGTCTTGGTTGTGGGGATTGCGGCGGTGCTCACAGTGGCAGTTGAGACGCAGACGTTGATGAGCGATTACCACCAGTAATGCCAAGCTGACTCTGGGGAGCTGGAGGCAAAGCAACATGTCAACCATTGACGACGTCGTATTCTGGGCATGTTTTTCCTTTTTCCTTCAGAAAGAGACAGGCAAGAGCGGAGGAATGGTGGGGTTACGTACCTGCCTACGCGAGGTGCCTGACTTCCAGGCATTTTACTTCATTCAACTCCTCAGGGCTCTCCACCACACCTTGACCTTGATGAGACTCACTAATCCCTCTTGGAAACCAACCCCAAGCAAGACTTGTGTGCTTTTTGTTCCTTCAACCGCAGCACGACAATAGATCTGTTGATTCGAGACTCGAGATAGAGCCCTTGTGGGCGACCCCGGATAAATCCTTGTCCTGCCACCCATGACGCCTCTCTCCCCCTCTCTTTATCTGACTCCAGCAGCCACCACCACGTCCTTGCCCAGGCTTCTCGACCATGCTCTTGGCGGCTGGGCCAGATGCAGTTCACTTTCTTGGGTCATCTTGGTCTGGGGTGGGCGTTTCAATCCTTCCGGGCATGGGCGGACACGGCCGGGGAAAATCTCGAGCCGCCACCTGGTTGGACAGACTCGACACTGTCGTCGCCCAAGGCCACGCTCAAGCCCTGCAACGACTGACTGCCTGATCCTGGAATATCCGGGGCATTGGGGGCTTGGTGTCGTCAACAGCGCCTCCCCCTCCTCACGATGGTCCCGGCTCCACGCGAGCATCAGGGCCATTGGCACACGGACACACACACAATGGGCGATCCCGCACGATATCGACGTTGACACGACGTACGACACTGCACGACGACACCAGGTCCAAGGGTCCGGGCATTGAAGAATCAGACCAAACTCTGGGGATCCGGGGTTGCCATGTGTTGACTTGTGCGGCGATGTACACGCCACCACGCTCCAAAATCTAACAATTTCCAGCACAACAAGTCGGGCATAACGGCGCCCGCAATCCACATCACGCCGCCCTCGTGGCATCAGAGACGTGACAAGCAAAGAGGGAGGCGGTTGTTACGGTGCCCGCGCTAGACCCCGACGACATCGTACGGACCCTGTCATAAATCAATTTTGACCCAAAGAGGGACATGACAGTCTGCGTGCGTTACGCTGTCAAAGAGGAAAGGCAAGACATGTCCTCTTCGGTCTGGTTTGGAGCCCGCCCTTCTCCAAACATTACCCCGATGTCCAGGGAGGTACCCACTCACTAAAAAGACTCGCCGTCCCTCATCTTCATGATGATCCTCGTTGACCTGGGCCTCCCCTCCCCACAGTCGCCCAAAGCCTCATGAACCAGTCTAACCAGCGGCTTTGAATCTTGACAGATCTCACTCGCTTGTCAGCGATGGCGAGATGTCATGAACGGGCCCGGGCCTCTGCCTCGAGGACGCAAAGACCTGCCGTCTCCAGCATCCGTCCCAGCTCGATTCGTCTCCGATCCTGGTTGCGGGCTCCATGGCCAGGGTGGCTTTTCTTCGCAGGCCTTCCCCCCACAGTTTGTCATTGTAGTGTGGAGCGGCCAATCACCGACCCGGCTTGGAGACCTGAATCGAGTCAGCAGCCCCGTTGAGCCAGGGGGCGTGCCGGAAAGGTTGGCGCATCACGAGGCGCCGCAAACGCAGGACTGCGGGCTGTGGGGACAATACACGCAGCGTTTTGCAGCAATATTCTTTCCTTTTCTCGTCATTCATCTCATTCCGCGCTACCGTTGCCTTTGCGGTGCCCAATGCCGTTTCATTATTGCACCGTCCCTGCAGCCCCTGTCAAAGTCAGTCGTTCCATCGGCATTGGAAGACGTCGATGTCGACATTTCGTCCATAACGCGCCGGTCCTCTGTGGATGTGGAGGTGGATACCACGCAGTGACATGGGTTCTCACGGTTCGCGGGCGGAGTGCCGTGGTCCATGTCAAGTTCCTCCCAGGTCCCGCTCCCAGAGCTAATTCTGTTCCCATAGGTAGCCCTTCTCCTGGTCAAATTCATCAAAGCGTCCCCCCTTCTCTCCACTTGGATGGAGCTCTCTCGATGATGATGATTCTTTCATATTTTGAAGGCGAACAACCACAAAGTCAAAGTGATGTGACGCAAATGTTGCCATGCGAGGATTCATGGCGCCTGTCCATTAGTCCGGTGCAGCCTTCACGGGCCAGGGGAAATCTTGGGTTGCAGGATTTGGAGCTGGGCCAATCACCAAGAGAGATCGAAGAGAGCGTCTAAATTCTCAACCAATAACGGAGATTAGTCGGCAATGTTCGGCTACTCCATCAACGAAGCCAAAAAAGACACAAATCCTTGGTGGGCGGCCAACATTTCGTCGCTAGCGAATCACGAGGCCATGAAATCTCTGTCGCCAGCGCCGAGGCCCCATTTCCACTTACAAGCACTGGCGTAAACACCATCCCAACGTCTGGGGGGCGTGAGGTTTTACAAAGAGGCAACGCTGTTCTGGTTCTGTCCAACGGTGCATGTCTCGACGGGACGCCCCGGGTTGGGCAGAACCTTAAGGGGTTTTGAAATGCGTTTGGTTGTCGACGATTGGAGGGAAGGGGGCCAGCCTCTGCTCAGGGATTGCTTCACATTCATTCACACCAAGAGCGAGAATGCCTCTTTTCATCCCGGGCTTATCTAATCCCTACTGCAACAGCTGGCTGGTTGGAAACTCTCATGGATGCCAGGGTTTGGCGTATCTCCCTTGAACCAATGACGGCTGCCTGCGTGTATCTGGGGAGTCGGACATGATGTGCGAGATGAAGCAGGCACGGCGTGCATTGCCTCCAAATTTGGCACCTTCCATGTTGGCCGGCCGGCTGATGAAGACACACACACACACGCAAAGCGAAAATTCCCTCTTCCCCACATCAGCTCCTCTTCACGATCCATCTCACTCAACCCACGCCGCATATTTACCTACTGCGTCGCCATCGCAATGCAGCCCAGCGCAGCACATTGCCTCCGTCATCATAATAAGGTGACGCACCCCTCCTTCTCCTTTTGTCTGTTGCTACGCATTGCCCCCCCCCCAAATCCCCATTCCGCGGCCGGGTTCTGATCGAAGCCAAGGCCTCCGGTAGCTAGGCGGCCAGCTTCACCGCGCCGGGGATCGATCATGTGGAGGGGCGTTGGAGGCCTTGGTGGGTATTTCTCCCCGTCACCGCTTCAAAACTCGATGGAGCGAGCAAGGTGAGCATCCCAAAGAGGAATGGGCTAACATAGGTGAGACGGTTCGAGAAACAAGAAAACGTTCGCGAAAGGGATTCAAACACGATGCTTGGATGCAAGTCAATCACCGAGCCCGGCTCCAGCAAGCTGCCAGCCTCAGCGGAGCCTAGACCGCAGTGGGGCCGGGTCCCCGGTGCCTCCGGCCCTCTCTCCACCTCTACGGTACTTAGGTATGTATCTCCCTGAGGGACGACACACTGCGGGATGCTGAGAGACACTGGAATCTCGAGATCTGCCCCCCATCGGCCACATACCGAGCCCGCCGGATATCACTGAAGGCCGCTGGGGGTTGGGCGGGGCGGATACTGACGTCCGACTGGGTTCTGCCCGGGCGTGGCTTGGGCCAAGGTGAGAGCCCCTTGGGCGGATGGACATCAAAGTCCAAGTAAAGCGGGTCCCGAGGCCTTTTCACCTTCCATACAGGCTCTCGTGCTTTTTCTCCATGGGGTGCGAGTGGATCGCGAGCCTCGCATGCAGTCTCGTGCCGGGCCAGGGCCTTGGACATGCAGCACTAGCCCAGACGTGACCGGGCCTGACAATTGAGCTCTTTCTTTCTGGACGGACCGGCTTTGGTCGGTGAGCATCGGTCTGGCTTAAGCGAGCTCAAGAGACCCTCAGAGGCGTGCAAGGCTGCCGTTGCAACTCGCTGATGCTTCTCGGGCGCCCCAAAAGCCGCCACGGTGTTCCAAATTGGAAAATTCTGATTGACGTCCATGCCGGTTTCCTGTCGGCAGACGACACTCAGCCGCGACCCTGTGCTACCTATGTACGACGCTCTCGATGCTTCCGCCATGCATCTGCAAAATCCCTGGGGAAGTTGGAGGAGGGGTGGCTGATCTCCCGCCAGTGGGCGTGCCACGACGGACTGACGTCCTACTTCTGTCTCCGAATGAACCATTCCGAGATTGACTGCTCCGTAGCTTCTATTCAGTGCAGCTCACCTCCGATCTGCGTACACACCAACGGACAAAGTCGCGATGAAAACACACCAATATCAAAGCACAGATACTACACGCACGCAGTAGGATTGAAGGCCGGAGCACCTGGATGGGCAGGGGGTTTACCGGCACTCGATTCGGTGTTCACTTCAGCCATGTCATGATGCTTCAGGAAATATTCAGGAAATCGGGATTCGGTCTTCTCAGTCCTCAAACTTGACATCCACAATCCGGAATGGACGGAGCATCGAGATTTGAATGAAACCGTGTCCAAAGTCGATGTCAATCTCCACTATGGGGGTTTCTCAGGCAGGCTCATGGGTCCTAGCCCAAGATCAGGAACAGGCGGAGCTGTCCAAAGCCTGAGGTGGAATCTCGACGTAGGCGTCATGCGCAGGTCCATCCATGATGGAATTTTCAAACGGTGGTCCGGCCAGTTTTCGCAATCCGACCCAATCGCCGATATTCAAGGGTCATGTTTTCCATGCTTACTTGGCGGCAAAGGGCTCGGCTCTTGTCGTAATGTCGCTCGTCGTCTCGCGGTTGCATGCCATGGAGACCAAAGGGAGGCACAGGAGGCACAGGGCATGACAGAGCTGATATGACACCTTGAGCAATGCAACCACGAGCCTCGACGCCACCGTGCGCCCATCCACATCCAACATCCAGTCTGCATCCCAAGAAACGTCACGGTCCAATCCCTTTGCTGCCGGTCTCTTGCCCTCCCGCGCCCTCCGGCGTCGAGCGCCGAAAACTGGGGCCCGGGCCCGAACGGGCTCCACTAGAGCCAACCCCATGCATGCCCCATACCCGACGAGGGAGCCATCATCACAAACCCCCAAGGCCGCCGTCGCCGCCGCTCAGATGCCGTGCAAGAAACGGCATCCAACAAGCAGATATTCAACTCGACCACCCTTGCTCGGTTCAAACATCCTCCACCCACCCTCGCCGCCGCCCAATGGCAGAGCCCTCGTTTGCCTTGACCAGAATATGTCTCATCCTCTCCCGCAGCCACGCGCCAATGCTGCCGCAGATTCGCTAGCTGCCGCCCCCGATGCACCCAACAGAAACCCCTGCTCGGCGTTGACCTCCCCCATCCCCGAGCTTCCAGGCGAGCTTCCGCTCGGCTACCGACGCACCGAAAAGGCCCATCTACCAACTCCCGCCCATCCTACCACCTGGGGGAAATCAAAAACCATTGACCCCCAACCACCACCCTCGCTTGTACTTGTGCGTCCATCTGGATGTCCGTCCATTGAGATCGAGATCCTCCGTTCTTGGGCCCTGATCCTGCGTGGGAGTCCCGAGTCTTGGGACTCACATGCCCACTCTTGAAACCACCATCATCAAGGAGATCCCCATATCACCACCCAAACCTGGACATCACGCCAGCTTCGCCGTCCTCGCCAGCTTCCCTGTCTCGTCCCGGACATTAATGTGCGGAGGGGGATACTCACATGTCGTGATCCCTTCGCTAATCAGTCAGCTGTCGACCATCACTGGTCAAGCTTCCACGGACATGTCACACACTCAATCCTCACAAACCCTCAATCTGGCTCGTGGGACTCTAGCTCTGATACGACTACAATGAAAAAGACAGCACGGCCCTCGTCGACGTGCTCCCTTCACTGAAGTCAGTGAAGGCGGGCACTTGAATTCATATCATTACCACTACCGTCCGAATCAAACCAAGGTAGGTAACTGGCCTGTTCCTGGGTCGGAGATATCACTGGGATCACCTCAGCAAGTCCTCTCACCGATCAACCTGGGCAAGTACGGAAATGCGACGCCATGATGACCGGCAACAAGACGACACGCATACTGAGATAATACCGGAACGCCCGCTCGCCAGTCCAGGGCTTGTTGCAGCCAGCCCTTGGTCAAGACGGATGATGCCAATCACTGCCTCCCCCCTCCCGATGGTTCGACACCACGGTAGGTTTGCAGTTGACTCTAAATCATGAGCCCACCAGGATCAACGCATAAAAAACGACCAAGGGTCTATGTACCGATAGCTTACCAGCTGTCTTTGGGCCAACAACTGTCACTACTACGACGAGCACGGCATGCACCACGTCACGAAGGACACCTCGACACCTCAACGCCCTCAAGCCTCAGCCTAAAGACGAGTTTCAACAACTTATCAGTCACAAACAAGGCACTTTCAGCATGTAACGGTAAATCCAACTCCTATTCAACGACAATCTCATCTACCAGTATGTACGCTCTCTTCCCACGTCTTGTTTTGGTCCACCTCTATCCTGTCAGGCCCATGCCGGGTGAAAACAAAGATTAAATAGCCGTTAACGCATCAAGCAGATTATGAAAACGCAAAAACGCCCATCACTGGGGCCGCTCAACAGAATCCTCATGGCCACCGTCCAGAGCGTGTGGCATGACATGAGTAGGTATCAAGTTCACTGGCAAGGCAAACGAGAGTCCAGCCCCAGTGAATCCATGACACGGAAGTCCGGTCAAGGGCCATGGGTCGTGGTCAGCTCAAAACGCCCAAGTTTCAAAATCTCCGCAAGTGCGATCTCGACGACGAGCACTTCACAGTCGAGAAACACACCTGTCCAATCCAAACATCCTGCAAATCATACACAAGTGTGCACAAGCTGAGACACGATCCATCTACAGATGGGTCTTGGCATCGGCGAAGCAGAGGGGGTCATAGATGTGCTTCTTGATGTAGGTGTTGAGGGCAACATCACCCCACTCCTCCCACTCAGCCCACTGGGAGTCAGGGAGCTCAGAGACACCACCACGTCGGGCAGCCTTCATCACCTCACGGGCAACGGTGACGCTGGCGTCACGGACACGCTCAATGCGGGGGTAGATGAGACCCTTGTGGACCTCCTCAGCATTCAGGGAACCAGCCAGAGCAGCGGCAGAGGTGTAGATCATCTCGTCGGTGACGCGAGAGGCCTTGGCCAAGATGGCACCGAGACCGATACCGGGGAACACATAAACGTTGTTGCCCTGGTTGGGGTAGTAGGTGGTGTGGTGAGACTCGTCACCGAACTTGGCCTTGACGGGGTTGAAGGGAGAGCCAGAGGCGAAGAGGACAGTGCCCTCGGTCCACTCAATGGCCTGCTCGAAGGTGCACTCAGCCTTGGTGAGGGGGTTGCTGAGAGGGAAGAGGATGGGGCGGCGGCCAAGACCACCAGCCTCAACAGAGGCCTTAAGGGAGCGGACAATGTCCTCGGTGAAGACACCGAAAGTGGCAGTCAGACCAACAAGAGCGCTGGGCTTGACGTACTCAATGACGTCCTGAAGAGTGCGGTACTGCTGGCCGTCGTTGTCGGTGCGGGCAAAGTACTTCTTGTGCTCGGCAAGGCGGTCACCACGGTCCTTGGTGACAAGACCCTTGGTGTCGACAAGCCAGAACTTGTCGCGGGCAGCCTCCTCGGTCAGGCCTCGGCGAGTGTAGTACTCGACGAGCTGCTTAGCAACACCGACACCGGCGGAACCGGCACCCATGAAGACCAGGCGCTGCTCCTCCAGGGGAACGCCAGACTGCTCAACGGCACCAATGTAACTGTGTTGCTGTTAGTCCTGATGTCAAGTGAGATCGGGCCAAAGAGGTTGCTACATACCCAGCTAGGACAACGGCACCAGTTCCCTGAATATCGTCGTTCTATAGGTTTGTTAGTGATCATCTTCTTCTCTTGGTTCTCTATTCCACTTACGAAGCAACGGTACTGGTCGCGGTATCGTTCGAGGTAGCCAAAGGCCTTCTGAGACTCAAAGTCCTCGAATTGCACGACCATGTTGGGGAAGACTTCACGGACAGCCTCCATGAACTCGTCCATGAACGACTGCTGCTCCTCATAGGCAGGGCGCTTCTGTCGCAGACCCAGGTAGAAGGGGTCCTTGAGGTTCTCCTCGTTGTTGGTACCGCAGTCGAGGACGATGGGGAGGGTCTTCTGGGGGTGGATACCAGCAGCGCCGGTGTAAAGAGCAAGCTTACCGATCTACAGCGAAACCGTTAGTAGTGTCCTCGAGATGCGCGAGCCACGGCGAATTCGACTTACCGAGATACCGACACCGTTGATGCCCAGGTCACCTAGACCAAGAATACGAGAACCGTCTGTCACAACGCAAATCTCGGGGTCTTGGCAGGGCCAGTTTCGGAGCATGGTGCGGATGGACTTGCGCTGCTTGATGGAGATGTACAGAGCCTCGGGGCGGGTGTAGATGCTCGAGTACTGGAGGCAGACATCGCCAATGGTGGGAGTGTAGACGAGGGGCATGAGGTCGCGAACGTTGTCGATGAGGAGACGGTAGAAGAGGTCGGTGTTGGACTCCTTGATGGAGGAGAGGTAGAGGTATTTGTCGATGGGAGTCTGGCGGGTCTGGATCATCTTCATGGCTCGGGCGCACTGGGTCTCGAAGCTCTCCATAGTGTGGGGGAAGAGGCCGGTGAGGTTCTTGGAGGCGCGCTCCTCGGGAGTGAAGGCGAGACCTGGAGAGGTTGAGGTCAATGATGGGCATTGGCAGAGCGGATGAGAATGTTGCAAGGTATGGGAGGGACAGCGACATGATCCATTCTGGGGACATGAGCTTGGGGAGGGTATGCGATGGTGGAAGCAGAGCTCGACCAAGCTTCAAGTGAAGCACAGGTGGGAAGCATCATGCAGCAACACCATGGAGATGTTGACAACAAGTGTTGATCAAGGGAATATTGAAGCTTACCCTTGTTCCAGAGAGGCTCTCGCACAATCTGGTAACCGGCAGCATTCGACTCATCGAGGTACTGGGTAGCCCGGTCCTGCTGGATCTCGGCATAGTGGTCTTGGACGTAGCCACGGTGTTGGTCGAGGGCAGTCATCTTGATCTGTTCTTCAATCTTGGAAAGGTCGACAGAGGACATGGGATTTGAATCTGTAAGTTTTCGCCTAGAAGGGGGACATGGGCCGGTTAGATATAGATGTTGACAGTGGGAGGAGCAGGAGGGAGGGAGGG
>JAANQP010000058.1:0-137831 GCA_011320165.1 Fusarium protoensiforme
GGGTGTGTTCTCTCTCTCTCTTCGTATCCGATCTTGGATCGATCACCAGTCAAGGTCACGAGCAATTGCAACGTCCCCAGACGTTTTCGGAAAACCCATCCCGCTTTTTTTTACTTTCTATTTGTCTTGGATCTCGTCTCCAAGGTCTCGGACGGACCCGGCCTCGTCATCTAACAAGCAACATCATCTCACCTGCTTCGTTTCGTCCGATAAGCAAGCAATGAGTAAACGGATCCCTTGACGATATTACGTTTCTCCTCCCATCCTCCCCTCGTCGCTCGTTATCGAATCAAACTCTCGCCGTTGGCTGTGTGGCCTCTCTGTGGTTCACAGCTCCGACTCCTCCATCCTCGACCATCTATCTCTCTCGTTGCGCCTCGTTAGACGACGTCTCCTGGTCATCATCTCGCGAACCGTCCAATCTCGTCCCTCTCCCCGAGACCCCCCGCGGTCCATCCTGTGATGGAAAAGTTCCCCGACTTCATCGACACGCCCGTGGGCAACTCGCGATCGCCGAGCCCTCGAAACCCTCCCGGCTGGGCCAACGGCGCGCCGCCTCGCCCCTCGGATCGATGGCTCCCCGTCTCGACGGGCTCCCAGAGGCACAACCGCCAGAAGAGCCTCACTGACGCCATCCGCACAATACGCGCCCGCAATGGCAGCGTCAGCCAGAACGCCCAGGAGATCGCCGATGCCCTGCGCGCCCCCGTCTCCCCAAAGCTCGTCGTACGCCCATCTCCCCCCGTCCTACCTTAATGCCGCCTCGAGTCTCCAACATCTCGAGGCCAAGACCTCCCCTCAAGTGCTAACCTGCATGTTGCACTACGCAGATCCTGTGCCTGCTGTGGTACACCTCGTCTGCCCTGACAAACACGTCGTCAAAGTCGATCCTCATCGCCTTTAACAAGCCTGCGACACTGACCCTCGTCCAATTCGCCTTCGTCTCTTCGCTATGCGTCTTCATGGCATGGCTCGCCGTCATCTTCCCCGTTTTGCGAACCAAGATCACGGCTCTCAAGCACCCGATTCGAAAACCGACGCGCGAGGTCATCACGACTACTCTTCCTCTGTCCGCCTTCATGATTGGTGGTCACCTTCTCAGTTCCACAGCCACCTCCAAGATCCCCGTGTCCCTCGTCCACACCATCAAGGGTCTCTCGCCCCTCTTTACCGTCCTCGCTTATAGAATCGTGTACGACATCCGCTACCCCAAGGCGACCTATCTGTCGCTCATCCCTCTTACGGTTGGTGTAATGTTGGCGTGCTCTGGCAAGGCAAAGTACGGCGGAGAGCTCAGCGGTGTCAT
The DNA here is from genome assembly GCA_011320165.1 of Fusarium protoensiforme. Taxonomy (NCBI): domain Eukaryota; kingdom Fungi; phylum Ascomycota; class Sordariomycetes; order Hypocreales; family Nectriaceae; genus Fusarium; species Fusarium protoensiforme. The sequence goes on from JAANQP010000058.1 coordinate 1,307, forward strand.
TCACGCTCTCCTGGCCACCATGATCTTCGTCACTCAAAATATCTTCTCCAAGTACCTGTTCAACGAGGCTGCCAAGGCCGAGGCTGAGTCCCTAGATAACCGGTCAAAGAAGCTGGACAAGCTCAACCTGCTCTGCTACTCGTCTGGTCTGGCTTTCATCATCACCATGCCTATTTGGTTTTGGTCTGAGGGGTTCGCTCTTCTCAAGAACTTTTACCACGAAGGCTCGATCGACTTGTCTGAGCAGCCTAATTCCATGGATCACGGTCGACTGACGCTCGAGTTTGTCTTCAACGGCGTGTTCCATTTTGGCCAGAACATCCTCGCCTTCATCCTCCTCTCGATGGTCTCTCCAGTCACGTACTCGGTTGCAAGCCTTATCAAGCGTGTCTTTGTCATTGTCATGGCTATCCTCTGGTTCCGAAGCCCCACGACGCCCATCCAGGCTGTTGGTATCGCCCTCACATTCTTGGGACTGTATCTGTACGACCGAACGAAGGGGGGCAACAAGGCCGACCACAAGGCCCAGATGATGGCAGATTCAAACAAGACTTCAATACTGCCCATCTCTAACAAGGGGATACGTCCGATAGTGGCCTCCCCTCTAAGCACTGAAATCAACCCCCACCCTTACCACGAGGGTTACTACGGCCGCGATGCCTCCTCAGACGACTCCAAGAAGACAGACGACAGCGGCAGCCGTAACCGTGGTCGTGTCAACAGCAACGGGGGCTGGCTTCCTCCAGGCACCAAGCAGGAAGATACATGGCGAACTGGAGACAAGATCGCCGGTGTCTCATGATGGAGACAGAGAACCAACCCCGCTGGGTTTTGAAGTTTTTGGGTTCCTGTTCTCGGCCGGTTTTCGGCGTTTCTAATTGTTTACCTCTTTTTTATTTTCAACAACAAAAAGAATGGAGCTGGGATCTTTTTTTGAAAGAAGGGATGTTTGTGTTTTGTTTTGTTTTTCTCGTCCGGATATCTAGACTACCTATGGACGTGGACCGCTTCTTGTATGACATATCATGGATTGGCGTTTTTCTTGAGACGCAGGAATGGATGGACGGATGGATGGATGGATGCTCTTTTGGCTCCTCTCAGGAGGCGCTTGATGATGCGCTGTATCACTACGTGGAAATGGATGGAATGTGGACGTTTTTGATAGACGGGATACGGTTCGCAGCTCATGCAATACATGAACGATATGGAATAACCGAGGGGATAATTGTGACAAAGATCATGATCAGGTATTAGACATGCTGATGTCGTCTTCACGTCAGGCACTGGTAATTAATCTATCAGCCACTCCTCCACTTCGACCCCTATACTCCGCCCTATGCCTCGTATCACCTCCCATGCGACATTGATCCTCCACTTGCCACCGCGATCCATGACATCTCCAGCGCCGCCCACGCGGGTCAGTAATCGCAGGCTTGCTAGTGTTGAGATGGCCATGCCCACGTCGCAATCCAGGCCAGCTACGCCGACCGCTGTGCCGTCTGCCCACTCGGTCCTCACGGCGGTAAAGATAGCCATCATGCGTTCCAAGACGAAGGCGTGAGCGCCGAGTAGTTTCCGTGCAATCTTGCGGTGCTTGGTACGAGAGGGGCCCCTCGCGACGATGCCGCCACGCCGTCGCTTTCGCCCGTGATTGTATGTAGAGAAGAGTGTGAGATCGTGACGGGTTGCGTTGTGGGAGGCGAGATAGGCGGCGAGGAGAAGGAGACGAGCCGTGGTAGGGAGTAGATTTGTAATTTCCGTCGCCGACGCCGAGGGTCTCGTAGTCGCAATAGCATCGGCAGGCTTGTCCCTTGGCCTGACCGAGACGATGCTCGGGTTCAGGAGAGACTCGTCCTGGAAGTGCACCCTGCCCGCGATGAGCAGCTTGGAAAACTCCCTGGGCGTGTGCGTGCCAGCCAGGATGGGCGCTATGAACCGCGGCCAGAGGGCACGGCAGCTGTGGCGGAAGGAAGGGAGCGTTCGGGAGGCCGACTTTGTCAACGAGTCGTGAACGGCAGCGCAGAAGCGTGTCCAGAGATCTGACGTCTCTTGCTGCGAGTGACCCAGGATGGGACTTGGTGGTGTGAGGGAGAGGATGCGGACAAATTCGGCTTTGGCGTAAGGGGGGAATTTGAGGTATGCTGATGTAGGTGATCGAAGGAAGCTGGCTGGAGGAGACGTGACGATGAAGACGCAGGTAAGACGGGGGATCTAGATAAATTAGCTTCCACTCTATATATCAACATGCAGGAACTCACAATCTCGGACAACCGTGCCAGAGCCGGCAGCAACGTAGGAGGCGCATCCCTCTGCCCGTCAATGGCATCCAGCACCAGCACAAACCTCCACCTGGGATCCCTCTCGGGATACCCAACCATCTTGACCATCTCGACCGTCAGCTGCGCCAGCGTCTCGCACCGCCGCGGCACATCCTCCCACTCGAGCGCCCTGGCCACCTCCCCGACGATGCGCTCAAACAGGTGCCGCCCCGTGATGCACTGCACCGAGTTGACCACGGCGGCCTGGAGACCGCCAGACTGGGCGTCGTCCGCGTTGATGCTGGTGACGAGCTGGGAGACGAGCTGGGTCACGATGGCGGATTTGCCTGTTGCCGTTGCGCCGTAGACAACAAGGTTTCGGCAGGGAGCTGCATCGGGCTGTAGAGATGGTCAACTTTGGCAACATGGTGAAGAGAAGTGCTTGCTGAACATACATGGAGGAGTGTTGCTAGGGATCGGATCTGGTGTTCGCGACAGGGAAAGGATTGGAATAATGGAGTCAAGATGACCTCGTCAGGAAGACGAAAGAGGGACGCCATGGTTGTCGCCCTGTTTTGACGAGAAATGACCTTTTGTGATGGAATTGGTTGGTGTTGAAGTTGTCAAAGGTCGTCGTCTCGTCCCCAAGCGCCTCGAGTATCAAGGGGAGACGCGTTTGGCGCGTCTGCAGGCGCAGGTAGGTACGTCACTCGGGAAATTCTCGGCCGAGTCATGGACTTGACATTTAACTATCTCTCACTTCAGCAGCTTCGTTCATTTCACAGACCAGAAAGAAACATGAATTTAATTGAATTCATTCTTCAGGTTTTCAGTCATTTCTTAGATTCTTTAGGCAAAGCCTTATGCCGTTAAACGCCCCCATCTGGTGGTATACTCTATACAAACCACATGCATAGCTTTTGACCTATCGTCTAAAAGCATCATTCCCCAACGCCTAACTATGCCATGTTGTTCAAAACAATAAAACGCTTGTATACGGCCTCGTACTCGTCCACCCTTCTCCAAATACCTCATCCCACCAGTAGTTCCATGTCCTCACCCGCTCGTACAAGTCCTGCACCAACACCCCCTCCTGCCAAACCGGTGCAGGTGTCCCCTGCCCAGACTGTGTCGAAGGGAACCCTCGTCCTTTTCCGGGGGCCTGAATAGTCATCTTTGTTCCTGTTGTTACCCAGTTCCTTCGCACGTCGTTGACAATGTTGTCCGCGAAACTCTTGGCGTGATCATCAACTTGAGGCGCCCTCATCGCCGGTCTTCGAAACCCTGAAAGAAGAAGCCCGGCGTCGAGCGAGTAGTCCTCAAGTTCCATCGTCTCTAATATGTATGACTCGGCTCTAGCGAATCCAGACCTTGCCTTCTTGAGCAACAGAGTAATATCCTTCCAAGACTCGCAAGTTGCTTGCGATAAAGCCAGGCTTCGAAGGGACGGCCAGATATAGTTCGACATTGACAGCAATTGTGCAATCAGGTGTACCCTCTCAGCTTCCAGCGGCCCGCTGTTCTGGCCAAGTTGATTCAGACACCCGACAAAGGTCTGCAGCGTAACGAGTAGATGAGGCGTGTCGGCTTCAGCCAGTACGTGGGGAAGAGCATTCTGGGTCAACAGTACTCGGAGTGCCTCCACGTAAACGTCAATCATCGGATAAGCTGAACTCTCAGCAACCGCTGCATGTATCATGGCTGGCACCATCTTGCCCAGGATGAACCACATGATACTCTGGTTCTCCATCCCCTTGCGCAACAGCACAACCTCATCTCGCAGCTTGTCATTGATCAGAGACATCTTGAAGTTGTTGAAGAGGAAGAAGAAGAGTTGGTGAACGACCCTTGTGTCACCCTCGCCCAGTCGAAGCCCATAAGACATCATGCCAGCCACCTGAAGCTGAGGGTCTTGAACTGAGGGTGAATACTCCTTGCTGATCTGGTAGAAAAAGTCGTCGACCGTGCAAATCTCGGATCCGTGAGCCCTGATGAGGGAGATGATGTCTCGGATGAAGACCACATAATCATGATGTTCCGAGGCATCCTGGGCCATCGCTCGCAAGTCCCCTTTAATTCGCTGCATCACCAACTTTAACGTCTTGGAGTGTTCCGAAAGGATAATCTTCCTGAGTGCCGGTCCAGCATCTCGCAGAGATCTGCGCATCCAGGATATCATGAACTCGAACAGGTCCCGGTTGGTGTTGTAGTCGGGGTTGATGGCGAGTCCGGTGACGGCTTCTGGAACAAACTCTTTCTGCTGTCGCCGGAGCTCTTCTGCAAACTGGTTCTCGTATGCCAGGTACCGCCGTGGTTTGACAATCGACAGTGCCCAGACATCTGACAGTGTGAAGCCGGCTTCGCTGAAATCATCAAACCCATGCTTGAGGAGAGTTATCATGAACAAGACCAATGATCGTCGTTGCTCGAGGCTGATACTGACCGGTGCATCTTCAAACAGTCCATACTTTCCATACTTGAACATGTCCGAAAGCCGTAGGAGACCGCCGTTGATGAACCGCACTGCAAGTCTTGCTGAGAGAGTGATGACCTGCTCCGTACATTGCGATTTTTCAATGGCTGCATTGTAGGACAATTGGCCCTCTTCGCGAGCAGAGAGGATGCATCTCGCCATTGAAAAGTAGCTGCTCGAAAGGTCATGGTCAAGGACCAGGATGGCATCGTCCGCCTGTGCCGAGTTCAGGATCTGACTTTCACTCTGTTGACTTTCTTCGTCATCCTTGAACTCGTCGACACGGGACAAGAAGATCTCCAGAGTGGCCAGCGAGGCTTGAAGAATGGACCAGTCCAGTTGAGGAGGGCAGGTGCCAAAGTGTTTGAATACTTGTTGCAGTTGGAGCGTGTTCAGGGCGAAGGTGGCAGCCTCCAGATTTGGGGCATGTCTCATGACATCCAAGGAGGCCGTCACGGAGAGATGGAGCACATCCATCACGGCTGCTCTATTCATCGCCACCATGGCATCAATCATGTCACGACTGACTGCTTTGCTCGTATCCTTGGACAGGGCCAAGAATTGCTGCTGCATATCTGACTGCACTGAATCAAACTGCGCCATCACGGCCTGGAAGAAGGTATTCCGCCACTGGATAAACGGCTTGAATGAGGTGGTTGCTTCACCGGATGAGATGATGAACCTCGCCAGCTGGTTCCACGCCCGTAGGTTGATCAAGCACGCCTCCTTGTGAGAGGTTGCGGGGGCCACAAGCCGCTCAATCAGGTGAGCGCCTGGGCGAAGGTCAGGTGGGGAGGCCCAAAACAGAGTGCAGAGGAGGTCGTGATGATTCCTCAGAGCAGCCAAGTCGCGTTCGTGAATTGTCTGTTCCTTGAGGAGTTGGCGGTTGTGGTTCGGCATCGTGCGGGCGATCAAGTTGCGGATGTCGTTGAGTAACCGGATTTCACTCAACTTCTTGATACTCAGCGCAACAAGCTTCAAGAAGATGTGGAAGCACTTGTCGGCCTTTTCAACTGCCAATGAAGGTTTGCCCCCCAACTCTTCCAAGAATTTCGGAGACTGATATACCTCTTCATTGCGAAGATGTGCGAGGTTCTGAGACCCGAAGAAGTCAAAGATGACTCCTATCACCGCCACGCACTTGCGCCAACCCCATTGCTGGACGAGATAGTGGCAGCGCCCAACTAAAGCACGACAGTAGTTGTTGAAGCTGGGCGATTGGCGAGGATTGTCCTTGTAGACTTGGAATACCTTCTTCAACAACTTCTGGGGCAGTGCCCAGCCGTCAACGGCGGCATCATGCCTGCTACCAGCAATGAGGATCCCCTTGTCATTGAACTCTGTGAGTGGAAGAAGAGCAAACATGTTCTTCCAGAGACGCTCATGATCACTTGCATCGATGCTTGTGACAGCCTCGGGGGTGGCCATGACAGAATACATGACGTCCCAGAAGGACGACCGAGGGATCCGAGCTTGCTCAAGCACCTTCATGACTGTGACCCAGGAATGGACAACTGGCATATCGTCCCTCAAGCCTCGATCTCGTACACGGGGATTTCCGAGATCTTTGTATGCTTGCCTGACTTGATCCGTACCATTTATGAGGAGCGATGAGATGGCGGTTTTGGACAAGTCCTTGAGCAGATCCTCCATTTGAAATTGCTCGCCCACCAACGATGTGTCGTTCTGACAAAGTCTCAGAGCCAGGAGGACATACAAGATCAATTGATCATAGACGCTTGCAATTAGAGAATACCGAGGTTGCGTGGTGTGGTCATGACGCCCCAGAAGGGCTTTGATGCGGCCGTTAAATCCACCAAACACTTCAAGCGTTCGGCAGCCGAATGATTTGGCACTGGATTGTTCAGTGAGGCTAAGCGACTCCATCATGAATTTCAAGATGAATCTAGCCGCGCCTAGAACGAACTTCGGGTCTGGGGGTTCGCTTTCTATCGTGATACGCTCCAGTTGATCAGCGATTGAGTCGAGAAGGACGCCGAGCTCTGAGGACACCTGGGCATCCCAAGGGCCCCATCGAAGGACCTGGTCGCCAAGGTTGAATGATATCCGTGATCGGAGCTCACTTAGTCGTTCGTGATGGTTCAACACTGACTCAAAAACGCCGCTGCCAATCAACGTCGACTCATGGAAGTAGACGCGAGAATCCAAGGGAAAGGTCTCAAAGTGGTGAGTGTACTGGGTGCCATATGGCCCTAGACCCCGAAGCTTCTCTCCATCTACCTCGACTGGCTGGATAGGCTCGGGGGTTGGGATGGTCTCAACCGGAATAGGGTCATCGGCACGGCTGAATTGGGGTGCTTCAACATCAATGCGTTGGGGTTTCGTCCTCTTTCGGAAGCGTGACTTGCTCTGGTCAGGGGGTGGTTCCTCGACAACGCGCAGTGGCACTGGGTTATCTTCAGGTGGTGGGCTCGCAGGATAGTAGGTATCAGGGGCATTGTCGAATGTCAAGATGCTGGAAGCCGAAAGGTCACCACGCTGTTTTCGATACAGTTGGTCAAGACGTCTCTTGGTTGTTCTGAAGGCAAAGCTGCTCGACTGGTCTGTTTCGTCCATTTCCAGTTGAGCCGGCCGCGCAACACCAGAACCACTTCGGCTAAGGTTGGTATTAGTGCGTGGCTGCTGCTTCGTTCGAGGTTGCGGAGCAGTGTTGTCAGACTGGTATCTCACCGAGCCGGCCTGGCTGACCTGTTTTACCAGGCGACGGGATGGCCCTGCGGAGAGCATAGGAATTCGCTTTGAAGTTGACGAGCCATTTCCAGAAGTTTCACGCAAAGGCTGTTTCGGTTCCCTCGGCTTTGTCTTCCTGGCTTTCCGGGCGGCAGTGACTGATGGGCGCTGAGGGATAGAGCCTGCCCTCCAATTGTTCAAGACAGACACGGCGTCGACATAATCCTCTCTGGTGGCGAGCTGGATGACTTTCCTGCCAGGACTGGACCTTCCCATATCCTGACGTCGAGTTGCAGACCGGGCAGCGATCTTGAGGAAACGAGGAGCGTCGGGCTCAACCACATCAAGAATGCTGAGTCGAGGGGCAGGTGGCCTGCCTCCATGTTTCTTTGTCCGTTTCTTTCCATGCTTCGATATTTTGCGTGAGGTGGGCTGGCGATATTTCTTCTTCACAAGCTCAGTTGCAGGCAGAGAACTGTCCTGTGATCCAGGAAACATGCTAGTAATTCTGGGTTGATGGGGGCCTCTTGGTGGAACACGTTTTCGTTGTGATGTCGTTGTCTTGGGTCGTTTTTGCGATCCGCGAAAAGATTCTGAGAGCTTTAACTGTCGTTTTCTTCCGGTGAACATGGGGTCAATATGGTCTTCCTCTACCACCGAAGCCCCATCGTCAGAAAGATCCTCTGGGACAAAGACCATCGGCTCCTCTTCAAGAACAAGCCGTGTCTGGTTGTGGAGTACATCATCGGTGGTTTCCGGTGGTGGAGCAGGGGCTTCATCATCAGAGTCTTCGAAGAAGATTTGGGGGGCTGTGGAAGTATGTGGCGAGGCGATTCGTCTCTGTGCCACACCACGCCGAATCTCTCGCTCCGGAGAATGGTGAACTGGACGGTTGTGGGTTGGGTTCTGAATTCTGCCACGGCCAGCTTGCTGATCCAGACGAAGCCATGATGCTGGAAGGACGCCCCTGATTCGGCGTCCCACAGTGTGCACGAGTTCAGAGCCACTCTCCGAGCCGCTCTTAGATTCAGTCTCAGATACAGAATCTTCGTCGTCTGGCTGAGCGCTAGTGTCTGGTTGAGCAAGTTCATCTTCAGAGTCGCTTGGAATAAGCAAGGCAGGCCGCCTGAAGAGGCGTGTCGAAGGTTGTTGGGAGGGCTGGTCTGCAGGCAATGATGTAGGAGGTTGGACATCGCGTTGAGGGTCCTCGCCACTTCGTCTCGAGCTACGTTGTGCAGCAGGAGAGTCCGTAGTCCCCGGTACCAACCTGAGAGCTGATGCGGGCTCAAGGGGGTCGCTGTCAACAACATCGTATCTCTTACGCTTCCGCGTTGATGATCGGAGAGGAGAGGACTTTCTCTTCGCGCGCTGCTTTGTGGCTGAGATCGGGGGGCGCCTCAGTAGGTCTTTCAGGCTTGGAAGATCGTCACCAGCCAAGCTCGTGTTCTCGGTATCTCCTGTCGAGCTCGCCTGGCTACTAGGCCCGGCGCGGTCGTTCAGGGGTGACGTCTTGGGGGGTGAGGGTGATGGTACGTTGAGACTACCCAAGCCATCCAGAAAGTCTTCCAGTCCTTTCAGCTGACTCTCGTCAGATACATCTGGGAGTTGTGATTCCTGGCTGTCATCCTCGAAATCCTTGTCTTGCGAAGCCTCCTCGGCCTGCTGTCGGCGTCGCTTCTCTCCTTCGATGGCAAGTCTAAGGGGGCGAACGCCATGTTTCTTGAGAATGTTGGAGTAGTATGACATCTCAATGGCGTAGGGTCGCTCTTGAATCGGTTTCCGGGGGCGAAGAGATCGCTCATAGCGAACAGCGGTTTGACGAGCCGTCTCAGGTTCAACATCAAGGCCCAGTTCCTGGCTTTGCATAGCGGGAGGGTGATCATCCTCTTGGGGTAACGAGGACACGGGATGGGCAACATCCTGACTGACAACAAGCCGAGGGGGCGGTGATGAACGCTCGACATAGCTTCTCGATATTTGGTCGTCATTCGGGGGGTGGGAATCGGTTTCCGTCACTGGGTGTTGAAGGCTGAGAGGGTCGATATCAAGCAGGTCGACATCGGAGTGTATGGACGATAGAGGCGAAGACAGTGGGGATACCGGATCAGAGATCAAGTCGACTACATCTCCCGGTCCTGACGTCGTATCGGGTATCCGTGAAGGCGTCTTTGTCGGAGGAGCAAGGTGGTTAAGCTCTTGGGACGAGTCGGGGACATCCCAGATGTCCTGTTCCTGCTCTTTCTGCGTGTTTCCGTCCGTGGTTTCTTCCTCTTCGTCCTTATTTTCTCCTTCGCTGGTCGTATTCGCAGGGGTAGGCTCGGGCAGGGACGGTAATTCTTGGCTCTCGAATCCATCTTCTTCCTCAGAATCGGGGACTTCTCCCAGCTCCTTCCAGTTGGTCATGTTCCGCGTATGGCATTATCCTGTCGAAGGCATATTCGGGGTCCGAATTTGGGTCGATCGTTGAATGTTATGCATATATGGGATATGTTCATGTAGGAGGCTTCATGATTTCACCGTGATCGAGGGTGGTTCATGCTGGCGTAAAGTGGTTTCCCTGTTTGGCGTGGCGGGAACGCGGTTGGGAAACCAAGGAGACGCGTTCGGGGAGGAAGGCGCGCCAAGCCATGGAATAGAAGTCGATGTGGGGCCCAGCTCCGGGGAGCTTCAGCGCCGCATCCATCCCGTCCCATTGAGCCGGGCCATTCCGCTGAGAGACTCGCCCCAATTATTTCGAGTTCAAGTCCAGCGCCAACTCATTTTTGATACCCAATTGCTCACTCCACGCCTGTCGAATAAAGCTCTTTACAATGCAGCCTGTCTTTGAGAGGGCTTTGCCAATGGCATTGACCGTCTTTTGTGGCGTCATTGGAGGTTAGTCTTGGCCATAAGCCCCTCAAGCAGACGCTCACAATGACCAGGATATTACACCTTCCAGCCAGTCTTTGCACCCGATGCTCTTAAGAAGGCTGATCCTCCGCAAGGGTAAGCATTCGGTCTACATGAGTACGAGCATGTGAGAAACCAACTGCTGACCGTTTGCCTTGCAAGTACTGAGGCCAAGTCAGAGCCCTCGAAAACTCTGCCACCGGCTTCAAAATAACTGTGGAACTTGGAAGAGGTCTAGGAAAATCCCCTGTAAATTAGAGCTATTTCATGATAATGATGACCGTGACTTGTCTTGGGACTAGATTAAACTTATTTCGATAGTAGTTGTATACATGTCTTGCTCGAGTGCCTTGCTGTTTGTGAGAATCTCAACCAACCACAACGACACCAAGACTAAAGAGAGAATACGGGAGAAGACTGTCCATTATATTTTGTCTAAAACTACACACCAAATGGTTAATGACCGTCCCGAGCCACCCTTATCGTACAACGTCTAAAGTTCGTCTTGTGATGAGGACCAGGTCCTCCCCTCCCGGGTACCCTACACCAAATCTCTAAATCAGAGGGGCATCCAGACCCCAAAGCAGACCTTCCCAATCCATCCCATCAAGATCAATCATTGATCCTAGCTCGTCCCAGGCTTGGGAGGAAGGACCGCCCTCATCGGGCGTCGCCCCGGTCGAGATCGGCGCAGCTGAGCTGGGGGTGAGAGGAAGACTCGTCTCCTGCACAGCCGGCCTCACTGGGAGTTGACTTCGCTCTTCGTCAACACACAGCGACACCTTGTGTTTTTTCATAACATGCTTCAACAGGTCTTGTATCCGGGCTGTTGGTTTGGAGTGTTCCTTTGCAACGTCCAGGATCTTCCATGCCTCCCCTAGCTGTTGCCGCCTCACCTCCTTTTCCTGTGCGGTTGTTCCTAGACAGAAGTCGAGGATAAGCACAATGGTAGCTAGAAAGACACTGTGTAATACCAGAGTCGTTCTGAGCCGCGTGGAAGTGAATGCAACATCCTCTTTGTCAAGGAGATGCTCTGCGTGAAGAATGGTTTGAGCTGCGTCTAGGCAGACGTTTCGTGAGTGCGCATACCGGGGCTCTACAGAGCCACGGGCTAGATATGGGAGGTGAAGCCTACACCGCTGCCCCTGAACGAACAACTTCATGATGTGCCGTTGGATGATAATCGCCGGTGACCGTCGAATGTCGTTAGGGGGCAGCTTCGCTAATTCTTCGGCCCCCATGTTTAAGAAAGGTGGGATTTCCTTGATGAATTGATCGATTGTAGCATCCAGCTCAAGAACAAGTTCGTATGTCATGGTTTCTGAGGCGACTGAAGAGAGTGGCATTCGGTCTGTGAACTTGCGAGTTAATTCGGCCAGCCGAATCCGCTGTAGGAAATAAGACATGCTCGTCGACTCAGTCAAGGGCTTCCCCGGCTCGTTGCCCTCGACAAGGTCCTCATCATTAAGATTACGAGGTTTCCTCACGGCCATGTGCTTTGGATTTATCAGATAGGTGCCCTCGTGGGGGCCTGGGAATCGAGCCAACATGCTAGTTACACGTTAGACTCGCGATCAACAAAGGAGACAGACGATGTAGGAAACTTACCAATCCAGCCCGACGAGGTACCACCAGACTCGTCGAGCAGCTTCAGCCCTTATCCCAGTGAAAACTTTGGGGTGACCCGTCGTTGAGGTGAGGGGATTATCTAGGCGATGAAGGCCCAGTTCACGCGAGATTGCGATGGCTTGAAACAGATAGTTTCGAGCCCGAGTGGAGATGCCCTCGATGTTTAGCAAGACAAAGCTCACAATGATAAGACCTTGGGCGCTCTCCAGTTCGACCTGCACATTTCTCTGGGCCACATCAAAGACATCCATGGTTCCTTTGAGCCATATGATTGCCTGAGCATTTGCCTCTGCAGCGTCAGTGAATAGCTTTGCCGTCTCATTGTCCGCCTGCGTCCACGAATATGTGACGTTGGCGCAAACCGCGAGGAGCAGAACCACGGAGCACAAAGGCACCTGTGTTCCCTGTTCCAGGGTGTCGTACACCTCATCCACGAGGTTGCACAGAGAAGGGTTGTGCACAATGTGGTGCATGTAAGTGATGCCTGTCGTGTACTTTTCCACCAGCGTTCTGGTTTCTTCTCTAGTGGGCAGCCATACACATTTGGTCGGTTCCACAGAAAGGAAACCAGATGGGATGCTTGAATTTTGAAAGATGTAGCATGATGATTGAGTGATCATGCGTATAGGACAAGTGCGAAAGACGATTTTGTCACCCAACACGGTTTCCTGTTCTCCTGTCAGCATTCGGGAGACATGAAGACTTGTTGTAGACCAACAGATGTCTTCGGACCAAGACATGTCCTATCCAGCCAGAGAGCATCGTCCGTCAAATTCTGAACATTGAGAGGCAGTGCCAGTTGCGAGTCCTGTTGTGGCCGCGGTGGAGCATCTGCCTCTGAAATAGACGGCAACGCTGAAGACGATTGGCTCTCAGTTGCAGGCTGCTTATTCTGCTGGGCAAGCAGCGCCTCCAACCTCTCCAAGCGGCCCAGGATATCTGTCTCCTTCTCCTTCTCGCCGGCACCGGCCGCCGTCTTCTTGGCGATCGGCCTCTGGGCCGGAGCCGAAGCGCGGGGTGGATCCTGGGGTTCCCGGCAGGGAACTCCGCGGCTGGTGCAGTTTGAGCAGGGAAAGTCGCGGCTGCACCGCAGCTTGCGCACGCGGCAAAAGTGGCACGAAACAGGCCGCTGGCGAGGCTGCCGGCCCATGTCTGCGGTGTATCTCTCGGGAGGGGGGTTCTGATAGCTGTAACTGGTTGGGTGAGAGAGGATGGAATTGTGTTAATGAACGGAACGGAAGATGAGCCTCCGCGGACTTTCCGCCCGGACTTTCCGCGGGGCCGGCTCCGGATCGGGGATATCAAGGTGCAGAGGACCAACACGTCCGCGCTTTTCTCGCTGATTTGAGCCTTGTTTAATCAGAAGGATTGGCTTCGGATGGGTCTTGTGGAGCAATGCTTATAGATTTACTCATCGGACGACATGAATCCTCGCTCTTTTCCAGTCAGCGTCGTCACGGCCTGCTCATCTGGCCCCTTTGATCACTTCGAATCCCGGCAACCAGCATCACATCGGGCTCAGCTTGGCGTTACCGGACTTAAAAGGGAATTCCCCGTTGGTAAGCTAGTGACAAGGGTGTTGGGAGCTGCATTGATGTGCTTTTGAGACTCACTAGTTTCTGAGCGGATACATTTAATAAAGCTTACCCCGTCTCTCCAACTCCTGTCTTGTTATGCAGTCTCTTGCTCAGCTACGACAACTCCTCCGGTAATCGGCCGTGAGTACACTCGGCTTTTCTTCACCCTCGTTGGTACCACTCCAAGAAACCGTCGATTTGGAGTTGACTTCCAGTTCTTCAACATGGGACACATCGACATCGAAGAGCAGCTGGCCGGTGCGGCTACCCCAGCACCAGTACTCAATGACGATAAGAAATATGAGAGAGATCTTGAAGACGGATCAACATCAGTCGACTTTGAGGAATTTGCTCCTCGCGACCCCAACATTGTTGACTGGGACGGCCCCGATGACCCAGCCAACCCCCAAAACTGGTCGGCAAAGAAGAAGGCAGTAACAGTTGTGCTTGTTTCGTCCATCACATTTGTCACGTAGGTATCCTGCCGTGACAAACAACCAAGGGCCACACCCTCTAACTATCCGTAGACCGCTGGCCTCGTCTATTTTCGCGCCAAGTATTGAACAAGTGATGGGAGAGTTCCACTCGACAAATCAGCAACTGGCGTCGTTTATCGTCTCGGTGTACCTGCTCGGGTACTGCTTCGGTCCATTGGTTGTTGCACCCCTGTCTGAAATGTATGGCCGTCTTCCGCTTTACAACATCTGCAACGTTCTCTTTGTCGTCTTCAACATTGCTTGCGCCAAGGCCCCCAACTTGGCAGGCCTGATCATTTTCCGACTCCTCGCAGGTCTTGCTGGTTGCTGCCCGCTCACACTTGGAGCTGGAACACTGGCCGACATGATCTCCAAGGAGAAGCGTGGGGCCGCTATGTCTTCGTGGGTCTTGGGGCCTCTCCTGGGACCTGTCGTTGGACCGATTGGTGAGTATATCTTGAACACATAAGGAGCTGGCCGTGGAAGCTAACGAAAATAGCTGGCGGATATCTGTCCCAGGCCAAAGGGTGGCGCTGGTCGTTCTGGGTGGTGGCTATAGTGGTGAGTTGACTGTGCACTCGTCCAAGTCAAAGCTAAAATGTCCAATAGGGTGGTGCGATTGCACTGGCAAGCTTTGTCTTCATGCGAGAGACATATGCCTATGCCCTGCTGGAGAAAAAGACCAAGAAGCTTCGAAAGGAGACTGGCAACCCCAAGCTCCGGTCTGCTCTGGACAAGGGAACCACAACCAAGGAGCTGTTCAGCTTGGCAATGGTTCGCCCAACTAAGATGCTACTCTTCTCGCCTATCATCTTTCTCCTCTCACTGTATATGGCCATCATTTATGGATACCTGTACCTCATCTTCACTGCCATGCCCATGATCTTTGAGGGGCAATACGGCTTTTCGAGCGGATCGGTTGGCCTCACCTACATTGGTATTGGCGTGGGTTCATTGATAGGCCTTGCTATTGCAGGAGGCACATCTGATCCTCTCGTGAGGTATCTCACCAAGAAGAATGGCGGAGAGTCCAAGCCAGAGTACCGACTTCCAGTCATGACCGGGGCGTGTGTCCTAATCCCGGCCGGCCTGTTCCTTTTTGGATGGTCTGCCGAGAACAACAACCATTGGATTCTTCCTATTGTTGGAACTGGTTTCTTAGGCACTGGCATGGTCGCCGTATTTGTAGGTCCCGTCCAACTAGTTGCGCTTGCAACTGTGACTGACTTGTTTGATAGATGTGCATTTCAGTCTACCTGGTCGATGCGTACCTGGAGTATGCCGCATCCGCCATAGCTGCTAGCACCGTGTTCCGCTCGCTGGTGGGAGCACTGCTGCCCTTGGCTGGCCGGAAGATGTATGACACCCTAGGTCTTGGTTGGGGCACATCGCTGCTGGCCTTCATCGCGGTGGCGGCGATCCCAGTGCCGCTGATATTTATCAAGTATGGTGAGCGGATTCGAAGTAGGAACCTGTTTGATGTCCAGTTTTGAGTGAGGATAAAAGTCAAGTGATTTCAAGGATGGAACCGGATCTTATCGCATGGATATTACAAGGTACGGGATGTCTGGAGGAACCGGGTACAAGGATCAAATAGAAGATTGCGGCAGGAGGATAGAATAATCTCCAATCTGGTATATATATGTATAGACATAATAAATGGGTATAAACACCAAAAAGAGGGCATACCTTCAACCCCCATCACCCACAAACCGTTGTCAATGATGGACTTGTGAATGCCGATGCTGATTGTCTCGTCTGCTCAGATCACAAGCTCCAGCCAATAACTGAGGCCGAGATTCTTCTTAGCGAGGTTTCCCGGAATGTCGGATCCACATAACGTAAGGCGAGCCAATCAAGCCAACACCCGCCCAGCCGAACCTCTTCCGGACGGCGGGCACGGTCGTACGATCGCAGGATGCTCGAATTCTTTCCTCAATAAACCCATCCTTCTTCGCGAACCTCTCGAACTACCTCTCCTCCCCGACCCGCTCACGACGTCAATTGAGCTTCCTCCGCCTCGTCTCTCCGTCTGTCCTCCGTCCCTCGATCGAATTCGCCCACCATGCTGCGCACCCCGGCCTCCAACCTGCTGCGCAAGAGCCTGGTGCGCAGCTCGCCCGCCCTGGCCTCCCGAGCTGCGTCGACTCACGCCATCTCCAACCCGACCCTCGCCAACATCGAGAAGCGATGGGAGGGCATGCCTCTCCAGGAGCAGGCTGAGCTCTGGATGTCTCTGCGTGACCGCATGCAGGTCAACTGGAAGGAGCTGACTCTCCAGGAGAAGAAGGCTGGTGCGTACAATTGTCTCCTCCACCACAAAATACCTCCCGCGTAGCCGAGCCTCTGTGGTCATCATCACCACCAACCGCAACCACAACCACAAACCACCACAGCCCATCAATCAGCCTCGCTATTCATCAATTCACTCCACAACTCCGTCCATCCCACACTTCAGCCTTGCATCTGAGTCTCCGAGAGCCTCAATTGCATCATGTAGACCCAATCTCCCCAATTCGTGGCCCTGATTGGTGGGCTCGGCATTGAGCCATGGCTTGCCAGCCATCAAACGGCCCATCCCCTGCCTTGATGCTGCGTCACGTTCAGAAAACTAACTCAAACTGTCTCAATAGCCTACTGGATCGCCTTCGGCCCTCACGGTCCCCGCGCCGCTGACCCCCCCGGTACCAACGCCCGTGTCGCTTGGGGTGTTGTCGTCGGTCTTGCCGTCAGCGTCGGTCTCTTTGGCCTCGTCCGCCTTGTTGCCAAGCCCGTCCCCTACACCATGTCCCAGGAGTACCAGGAGGAGAGCAACGAGTTCCTCAAGGTAAACTCGGCCACCATCCTTCCCTCGCAGAGCATCGCTGACAGCTGTACCCTCACAGAACCAAAAATCCGACCCCTTCACTGGTATCACCTCTCCTGGCTATGCCGGCAAGGGCATGGTCCAGTCTCCCCCCAAGGGCAGCTCCTAAATTCAATACACACCGTCTTTTCTTTTGTGCTAGAAGTTGGGGTGACTCCATGGAGACGTCATAGTGTGTAAAGCGGCCTCGGGGCAGGGCGTGACTGGGGGTTTCGAGGTCGCTCCAGAGCTGATATCAAATCATCTTGGTGTAAATACTGTACTACAACAACGGAACCCGAGTCGAGTCATTTGTTTGAACATGTTTGCTTGCCTCTCGATCCGCGTGGAGAGCATACACCAGCGTTTCCAAGCGAGTTACCCAAATAATTCCCACCCAAACAATCATGCAGCTGCTCCAATACTCCCCGTGCATTATACATTTGATCCACAAGGATCTTCTTATCCCCCACTCTGCCCAGCTTCCCGGTATCTCTCGAAAGTGACACTTGGCTGCGTCCTCTTGGGGTTCAACTCCTCCTCCTCCATCTTCCTGTCCACCTCGAATCTGCCGTCCTTGCCCCAGTACGCTGGTTTCTCCGTTCCCTTGACGCTCGCCTCGGTGATAAGTACGTAGGGCATGGGGGCGTCAAACATGGGCTCTGCCAAAACCCGTTCCATCTCCATCTTCAGGCCTCGAGCACCTGTTTCTGAAGCAGCAGCCCCCTCAGCGATTGCATACAGGGCCTTCTCTGTGAAGAATAGTCGAGAAGGGTACGTCTCAAAGAGGGCTGTATACTGGGCAACGAGGCTGTTCTTGGGCTCGGTCAGAATGCGGAAGAGGTCATCCTTGGACAGGGGACTAAGAGCACAGATGTTGTGTAGTCGTCCAATCAGCTCCGGGATGAAGCCAAAGCTTTGGAGGTCGGCAGGAGTGGTGAGATCGAGTGGGGTAAAGGAAGAAGCCGACTGCGGGTTGTGATGAGGGAGGTGTGTGTACGTCTCAGCCGGAAGAACCTGCTTGCTCCCAGACATGGTTGAGCGGCCGCGGAGCTCTCCGCCAAAGCCCATGGACGGCTTCGCGACTCTCCTAAGAACAGCCTTATCCAGCCCAACGAAGGCGCCGCAAAAGACAAAGAGGATGTTTGTTGTATCAATGGTATACTGGTCGACTTTGCCGCTGGGCGGGGCCGCCTGAGGGGAAGAGGAAGAGGGCCCGGATGCGTTATAGTTGGTTGTGATGGGTGGTGTTGACCGAGACGAGCGGTTGTCCTTAACATTGATGGTGACCTTTGTTCCTTCAACAAGCTTCAACAGTGCCTGCTGGACTCCTTCGCCCCCAACATCTCGACCGGTTGTAGTCTCGCGTCTCGCTATCTTGTCGAATTCGTCCAGAACGACAATACCATGCTCTGTCGCCTTGATGTCATAATTGGCTTCGATGAGGAGTCGCTCGATACAGGTCTCGACGTCTTGCCCGATATATCCAGCTTGTGTAAAAGAGTTGCAGTCGCAGATGGAGAAGGGAACATTGATCTTTTTGCTGAGTGTTCTGAGGATGGTGAGTGTGGGCAACAAGACATAGGAACCATGGCAACGTACTCTAAGATATAGGTCTTACCGACACCAGTTGGACCTATCAAGAGAAGATTGCTCTTGTCGATCTTGACATGCTCGGGGACGCTGAGGTCCTCGGCAGCATAAAGATGATCAATGGGATCTTCGTCATACTCGTGATTGTCATGAAGACCACGGACCGACTCATTGTGGCCCGGGAACTCATCTTGTAGAGCATCAGTGTCTTTGCGCTCAGGCGTAGGACCATGCACACGCTGACCTTCGACGGGGTGCATCTCGCGGCGTTTCTGATGCAGCTCCCTGTCCCTAGCAAACCTCTGGCGCATCATCTTGTCACGCCGATTCCGATCCTCGTGTTCATGCTGATGTCGCCTCCGTAGGTTCTGGTAATGATTGAATATGGTGGCGCAGATTGTCTTCTTCGCTCGGTCCTGGCCAACGACATAGTCGTCCACGCGCTTCTTCAGGTCCCGTGGGTAGAACTGCGGGACGCCGAAGCTGGCCTTGTTGAACATGGGGCCACGCCCCGGGTCGACTGACGGGTCATAGCTGCTGTTGAAGCCCGAGTTGAAGTCGGCAGTGCGCCTCGATACGGCGAGGGGAATCGATACAGATAGATGTCGACAGCGCGGGGAGGGATTGTAGGATGGCGGTCGGGACACGGCGATGGGCAGCGGTCGGAGGAGAGGAACGGAGACGGAGCGGAGACCACGACGGGTCGCAGGAAGTGCCCTTACGAAGGGCGCCATTGTTGTATATGCCCGAATCACATAATAAGGGCGATTCCAAGCGGAGAGTCAGGAGACAGTCGACCGAGATGACCGTGTGTCTGGGCCGACGATGACGGGATGCGGGGGGTCGGAGACGGCTTGACACGGTCGAGCGGTAGAGCCGTAGCTGGGAAACTTATCGCATCATCAATTGGCAACAGAGATGAGGCTTTGTACGAGGGCAATCCCGGCAAATATACAATGCAGATTTGACTTGGAGATGACAGTGATTGATGAATTACGCGATGTCTCCTCTGGATGATCCGGAACTGTCCATCCGGACATCTAGTCAGCCGCAAGCAGCTTCTTCCGCTATCGGTGCGAGAGTTTAGAGGCCGAGGACACTGGCATCTGCAGCCCGGGCGACTCATCAGCCACTAAAAGCTCCGAGTTGCAGGTCGTCCCACTAGAGAAGCCCGACTGGGGGGATCAGATAAGGACGCCCGCCTAAGCACCTTTTGGCACCCCCCGACTGCTGCATCAATCCTTCCCGTGCTGCACAATGATTCCGAGAAAACCTCATCATGGCACGGCAAACCCGAGTGGCGGGATGGCGAGAACCTCACCGGGCCCGCTCTCCCACTCCCTCAACCACAAACCGAGCGTCTCAGGCTGCACAGCGGGCACACGCCTTCCACTTATGGCACAGCGTACAGGATACGTACCCTGGCCGTTGGGAAACCCACCCCATCCGCGACGTCATCTCAACTTATCGATAAAGCTGCGTGCGCCTGAGGGTCAGGAAGCGAAGCGTGCAGCGCCAGGTTAGGGGAGCTAGTAGACGAGGTTGACAAGGTCTGAGATATCGCCATTGTTTTTTTTCTCGCCACAACCTCGACCTGTCCAGTTCAGTTCAGTTCATCTGGGCTCGGCGGAATTAAAATTCTTCATTCCTGAAGTGCAATTGCTCTCCATCGCAGCTGCCCTCTCGAGTCTGGATTGGATTGCGACACGTCGACCTTGTCTCACCTGA
Source organism: Fusarium protoensiforme (assembly GCA_011320165.1). NCBI lineage: Eukaryota > Fungi > Ascomycota > Sordariomycetes > Hypocreales > Nectriaceae > Fusarium > Fusarium protoensiforme. The sequence goes on from JAANQP010000058.1 coordinate 21,466, forward strand.
AGCTCAACAATTGCCTGAAGCTCACAACCTACACCACATCTACCTACCTACCCCGCCCACGACTCCCTCCAACACCTTCATCATCCCACACGCGTCGTATCCTTCACTGTGCGTTACAATGGCTGCAATCGTCGAGAAGTCGTCCAATTCCCTGGACCCCAACAATACCAGTGGTACTGCGGATGGCGTTCCCAATGATGGTACAGGTTAGTAGCTGACTCTGACATGTGATGATCTGATGGTCAAAGGGGGGCCATGTTGACGATAGCTTTAGGTGTCGTCAAGCTCGACCCTTGGTTGTCCCCGTTCACCGACGCCCTCAAGAGACGATTTTCGAAGACCCAAGAATGGATCAAGACAATTAACGACAATGAGGGTGGTCTGGAGAAGTTCACCAGGGTAAGCTTTGCCTTCCAGCACCAAGGGCCTGGCACTGATGCGAAAGAATCTAGGGCGCCGAAAAGTTTGGATTGAACGTCGATGCCAACAACAACATTGTGTACCGCGAATGGGCACCCAATGCCACCGAGGCATTCCTTATCGGAGACTTCAGTAAGTCTACCACTTGCCAGCCTGCCCCTTCAAGCTCTTACACTGGTGTTAGACAACTGGGATCGCACCACCCATCCCATGAAGAAGGGGCCTTTCGGTGTCTTCGAGATTACTATTCCGGCTAAGGATGGCCAGCCTGCTATCCCTCACAACTCCAAGATCAAGGTATGCTGCGGTTCCAACTCATTATCAATTGGCCTGGCTCATATACTGACACTGCCTCAAGATCTCTCTCACTCTGCCCAATGGCGAGCATGCCGATCGACTCCCCGCATGGATCAAGTACGTGACACAGGACCTGTCCGTGTCGCCCGCCTATGACGCCCGCTTCTGGAACCCTCCCGCCTCCGAGACATACAAGTTCAAGCATGCGCGACCCAAGAAGCCCGAAAGCGCTCGCGTGTACGAGGCCCACGTTGGTATCTCCAGCCCCGACCAGCGGGTTGCAACCTACAAGGAGTTCACCAAGAATATGCTTCCCCGGATCAAGGATCTTGGCTACAATGTGATCCAATTGATGGCTGTCATGGAGCATGCCTACTACGCCAGTTTTGGTTATCAGGTCAACAACTTCTTCGCGGCGAGCAGCCGATATGGCCCCCCCGAGGACCTCAAGGAGCTCATTGATACTGCGCACAGCATGGGTATTGTCGTACTCCTTGACGTCGTCCACAGCCATGCATCCAAGAACGTGCTCGATGGTCTCAACGAGTTTGATGGCACCGACCACCAGTACTTCCACGGCGGTGGTAAGGGTCGCCATGATCAGTGGGATAGCCGACTCTTCAACTATGGCCACCACGAGGTGATGAGGTTCCTCCTGAGCAACTTGCGTTTCTGGATGGATGAGTACCAGTTTGATGGGTTCCGATTTGACGGAGTCACTAGCATGCTTTACGTCCACCATGGAATGGGAACGTAAGTTGCCTACCCGAGACCCATTCTATGATTGCCAATGCTGACAGAAATAGGGGCTTCTCCGGAGGCTACCATGAGTACTTTGGCGCAGATGTCGATGAGGAGGCTGTCGTCTATCTCATGCTGGCAAATGAGATGCTTCACCTGCTCTACCCAGATGTCATCACCATTGCCGAGGATGTTTCAGGCATGCCTGCTCTGTGTCTGCCACTATCGCTCGGAGGCGTTGGCTTTGACTACCGTCTCGCCATGGCCATTCCTGACATGTGGATCAAGATCCTGAAGGAGCTCAAGGATGACGACTGGGACATTGGCAACATCTGCCACACCTTGACAAACCGACGCCACGGCGAGAAGACGATCGCATATGCCGAGAGTCACGATCAAGCGTAGGCTCATAACCCGACCCTTATCAGTGCCGGTTACTAATTGCCGCAGGCTTGTTGGCGACAAGACGCTCATGATGCATCTTTGCGATGCCGAGATGTACACCAACATGTCGACATTGTCGCCTTTGACTCCAGTCATTGATCGGGGCATGGCACTCCACAAGATGATCCGCCTTCTCACACATGGCTTGGGAGGCGAGGGTTACCTCAACTTCGAAGGTAATGAGTTTGGCCATCCTGAGTGGCTTGACTTCCCCCGAGAGGGCAACAACAACTCGTTCTGGTATGCTCGACGACAGCTCAACCTCACGGAAGACCATTTGTTGCGATATCACTTCCTCAACAACTTTGACCGGCAGATGAACAACACCGAGGCCAAGTACGGATGGCTCCACGCACCGCAGGCGTACATCTCACTGAAGAACGAGAACGACAAGGTGATCGTGTTTGAGCGTGCCGGCCTGGTGTTCGTCTTCAACTTCCACCCGACCAACAGCTTCAGCGACTACCGGATCGGCATCGACGTTGCTGGAACATACCGAGTGGTCCTCAACACGGACAGCAAGGATGTCGGTGGTTTCAACCGCATTGACGAGAACACACGGTTCTTCACAACAGCCATGGAATGGAACAACAGGAAGAACTGGACACATGTGTACATTCCTTGCCGAACTGCCCTGGTAAGAGACATCATCAGACATGAGTTTTCGAATTGACTAACACGGCCACAGGTTCTGGCGCTTGAGTCGACGACCTCTTAGAACCCCTAAGGCTCGCCAAAGGACAGACGAAAGTGAAATTGGGGGTACATAGCCAGTACTGAAGCTACTAGAAACTCTATGGTTTGGGAATTCTCTTCTTTGGCGGAGACATGATGGGCCTTGACAAGGTGAAGAATTAATTGCGGTGGGGCACTCACTACTATGATGTCTATTTTCGTTCCTTTCTGCCTTGCAGAGATACAACATTTGAATAATAAAAGATGGCAGTTGATAAAGATGGACCAGTGCTGTATTAAAGTGAGGATTGAAGTGACTCGATGAGAGTCTCACACCTGGTTGTCGCGATGTCGTTAGATATTACGGCGGTAGACATTTGTTGGAGGTTGATGGCGGTGGCGTATCGGGATCTGGCCCATGGCTTCTGCGGGCCTGGCTCTGGGCATTGCTCGGACTTTTCGGCTCGGGCGTTCGGGATAGCAAGGGGACAAAGGCCAACAGCAATTGAGAGCGATCACAGGAGGAAACAGTTGGATGAGATTTAATTGAAACAATCCTGGGTATTCCTGGCTCGAGATGTTGCAATTTCAAATCAAATGAACCTCAATTGAAGATTTACTGATGTAAAAAAGGTTTCCGATTGGAGTTCGGCGATAACGATATATCGGTCTGAGTGCTCATGAGCCGGGGCAGATTTTTGGGCACGGGCGGGCATGGGGAAGAGAGCAGGGGAAGGGGCCGACGAGGGAAAAAAAAAAGTTGGAACAGAGCCTGCCCGAACGATTGGCAAATCTCAGCGTCAAAAAAAGACTGGATCCCAACACCTCCTGGGTGCCCCAGCTTTACTCAATTGCCCCCTGTGATTGGGCACAAGGTGGGGCGTGGGCTGCTAGCTGAGGCCAATAGGGGCAAGGGAACGGGATGCATGGAAGATGGAGATCCCTGATCTGTCTTTGTTGCCCCGGGGCAAGCTGGAGAAACAGCTTGTTCAAAGAGCGCACGCATCTTGGGAATTAGACGTCAGGGTACTCCGTGTACTCGGAAACTGTAATGCACTGTGCATCGATAGCCGCAACTCGCTATAACGAGGTTCCCGGCTGTAGCCAGGACTGGATGGATGGTTGTGCTTGGGCTTGGCTCAGACACTCTCACGCCCATCTTCTTCATCCCCTCCATCATCTCGGCAGCACCCAGTCAGGTCAATGCTACTTTCCCCGCTCTATTGCTGTGCTCTCCCGTCCTGGAGAGATGCATAGCATCACCTGGGGGGGCATTGCTGGCTTCGCTGCGAGATCAATGATGCGGTTGATCTCATCTTTATTAGCCGTTGTGAAGAGGGGTACTTTTGCTTGTCGCAATCATCCCCGGCTTTTGTCGTCTGTCTGTCCCCTGTAATTCGGTCCCGTCGACCGAAATCTGACCCTCTGTAATATACCGTCTGCTGGCTTGGCTTGGGCCTCAGCAATTGATCCCCCAAGCATCGCTCCGCTGTCGCTCCCGCAGCCTCTCACTCTCATACATAGCCGGCTGTTGGCCTGCCCCGGAGCTGGGTGGCTCTGAGTGGCTCCCTGACGAGGCAACCACTGGGTCGCGAATAATCCCGCCGCGTCGTCCCGGTAAATTGCCGGCATCGCAGCTTCTCAGGTGGGGCAGGCAGTAATTTCGGGCCTAGCTCCACACGTGACCTGCCGCAAAGCTCTAACCGACGAGAAGTCGTCCCCGAGCAAAACTGCTCACCTCCGTAAAAGTTCTCCCTCAGCTTCAACCAACCTCTCTCCACTCCCATCTCTGATCGCTCTTTGTCATCTGGCAAGATGTTCAAGAGGTGAGTATCGAATCCGAGAACGACTGTCGACATGTTTTCGACGACGTTCCCGCTCCAATTGAGGCCCAATTGAGCTGACCAACGTGTTTTTTCCCTCGGCAGCGGCATTTCCTCCTTCGCCCGCGCGGCTCGCCCGGCCGTCTTCCCTCGACGTGCCCTCCGACCTGCCTCCTTCCGACTCCCCATCAGCAGCCGATGGGCGAGCACTGCCAGCGCTGGCACCGGCAAGATTCACCAGGTGAGTTGGAGCTCGTCCCCGATTCCGGTCGCCCGGCTACACTCAATTCCCATCAAACTCCGTGCTAACCCGACTGCCCGCAGGTCATCGGTGCCGTCGTCGACGGTCAGTCAATCATCCGCGACAGGCTCTCTGCCAGCCTGCCTCGACCCCGACAAACACGTTGCTGACTAGTTTGCAGTCAAGTTCGATGGCGCTAAGCTTCCCGCCATTCTCAACTCTCTTGAGACCCAGAACAATGGCCAGAAGCTCGTGCTCGAGGTTTCCGTATGTACAAGATCAATTGCCTCGTCTGGCCCATCAATTCTAACAGCCAACAGCAACATCTGGGTGAGAACGTCGTCCGATGCATTGCCATGGACGGTACCGAGGGTCTCGTCCGAGGTGCTCCCGCTCTCGACACCGGTGCTCCCATCACCATCCCCGTCGGACCCGGGACCCTCGGCCGTATCATGAACGTCACTGGCGACCCCATTGACGAGCGTGGTCCCATCAAGTCTGACAAGCGCCTGCCCATTCACCAAGAAGCCCCCGAGTTCGTCGAGCAGTCCACCTCCGCTGAGATTCTCGTCACTGGTATCAAGGTCGTCGATCTTCTTGCCCCCTACGCCCGTGGTGGAAAGATTGGTCTCTTCGGTGGTGCCGGTGTCGGCAAGACTGTGTTCATTCAGGAGCTCATCAACAACATCGCCAAGGCTCACGGTGGTTACTCCGTCTTCACTGGTGTCGGTGAGCGAACCCGTGAGGGTAACGATCTGTACCACGAAATGCAGGAGACCTCGGTCATCCAGCTCGATGGTGACTCCAAGGTCGCCCTGGTCTTCGGTCAGATGAACGAGCCCCCAGGTGCCCGTGCCCGTGTCGCCCTTACCGGTCTTACTGTAGCAGAGTACTTTCGTGACGTTGAGGGTCAGGATGGTGAGTTATTTCGAGAGCCAAGCAGCCAAACTTGATACTGACTAGTTCCAGTGCTGCTCTTCATTGACAACATTTTCCGATTCACCCAGGCCGGTTCCGAGGTGTCTGCCCTTCTGGGCCGTATCCCCTCTGCCGTCGGTTACCAGCCCACTCTTGCCGTCGACATGGGTGGTATGCAGGAGCGTATCACCACCACCAAGAAGGGTTCCATTACTTCGGTCCAGGCCGTCTACGTCCCTGCTGACGATTTGACTGATCCTGCCCCCGCCACCACATTCGCTCACTTGGACGCCACCACTGTCTTGTCCCGTGGTATCTCCGAGTTGGGTATCTACCCCGCTGTCGACCCTCTCGACTCCAAGTCCCGTATGCTCGACCCCCGAGTTGTCGGTCAGGACCACTACGACACCGCTACCCGCGTCCAGCAGATCCTCCAGGAGTACAAGTCTCTCCAGGATATCATTGCCATTCTTGGTATGGACGAGTTGTCGGAGGCTGACAAGCTTACCGTCGAGCGTGCCCGTAAGATCCAGCGTTTCCTGAGCCAGCCCTTCACTGTCGCCCAGGTTTTCACTGGTATTGAGGGTACTCTGGTCGACCTCAAGGAGACCATCAACTCCTTCAAGGCCATCCTTAGCGGCGAGGGCGACAGCCTTCCCGAGGGTGCCTTCTACATGGTCGGTGACTTCGCCTCGGCCAAGGCCAAGGGTGAGAAGATTCTGGCTGAGCTGGAGAACAACTAAGGGGCTTGAGTATTGAGAGTTAATGCCGCGGGAGACGGGAGGAGGGAGAAATCGGGCCTATGTATAGAGAAGAGGAACAAGGCCCGGGGAGATTTCTCATAAGCTCCATCAAGTCTCTTTTGTGAGCTGTGTACCAAGAAATCAACAAAATTCCTCTTGTAGCCATATCAAGCTTTCTTTTTTGCCGTGATGCTCCCTAATAGCTTGTGAAGTGTTGTGTCGTCCTATGCATATATGTGCCTAGTCAATGTTGTGCTGTTCCGGCTCCTTGTCATGTTGTCTTACTACCTACCTACCCGGGTGAAGGGGGGGGTCTAGGAGTCATATGGCTTGCTTCATACTGTTAGGTTAATATTATGGCTTTATGATAAAAAATTAACATAATATCTTCTAATAATAAATGACAATTGTAACATAACCATAACACAATGATAAGCCCTTAATAGAGCTATATTATTATTATAATAGGCTTGCGTATTTAATAGATGTTATTCCTTGATACTATGCTCTCTTTAACTACCTGATCATGGATTGGGTTCTGGCAGATCTCCGTTGCAAGAAGGGACAAGCCAGCGCATAAAATTAGCTTAGCCAGCGTCTCGTACCAGGGAATCAATCTGTTGCGCCCCCTCACGGCGGGATAATTTTAAGTCAGAATTTTAGGTATGATCTTCATCCCATTGACCTCGCAGAGCAACTCCGCAACGTGCGGGAGATCGTGGCGAGAAGGAGACTTATCATTATGTGCACATATGCTCCTACGATATTGCGAACAGTCTGCCCTGAACCCCCCGTCACACGGGTAGGTATGTACCTGGGTTGTTCTTCTGATATGTCAAAGTCTGGCGGTTGATTGACTCGAGAGATGAATTATTTGTTCTTGCCCTCGAGCACATTGACTGTGTCCAGGAGAGTTAAATCTAGTAAGTTCCTTATAGATGGATTACTTGGATATGTTTTCTCTCACGGGCGTTTGTCGATGCAAGGACTGCTGCTGTATATCTAATTAATTACAGCATATTTGTAGACCAAGGTCGAAGTGGGTTATTGTAAACCTTGCGACATAGGGATTGTTGCCATGTAAGTAGAGTTAGACAACTTCAGCACCCTTTACTTCATCCGAGGAGTTGCGTCACTATATTGACTGCGTATGGTAGTATATTTCCCGCAATGTTGTCATTGACATTGATATAAGCGATTCGAGTAAGTAGACGCCACGTGACCTTCTCTTCCATTTGTAACAACATCAACTATCTTGAAGGGTAGAGAGACTTCCCGAGTCTCTTGGGTATTCAAAAACCATTCACCAAATATTCCCCAAGTTCGCGCCACCGGTTCGCCACCTATGTGACCTACGGTATACCCCTTTACATCCAGTCTCGCCAACCAAAAACGCCCAGTAGCCCGAGCGCGGCGCAACGCCATACCATAACTCGCCCGTCCTAATGCGAGCCTCCCTCAGAGGTTAACAACTCTGGGCAGACCCTGTCAATCCGTAGGCTTGCACAGCTCAAGATCATTTTTCCACTCGTCGATTGTGTTGTCTTTCCTAGGATCTAGGAGAACAAGTTTCTTCTCGGAAGGTGTCCATTCAACTCGCCGCCCCTCGTCATCCAGGAACGTGATGGCCGCCGTGGGGTCTATGCGGAGGTTGCTGGGCGTGCTGGGCACCCAGTTAGGATTTTCAAACAACACTCTTGCAATCCCTACGTCCGTGTCGACTAGGCGGGCCATCTGTGGTACTACCAGGAGATGCTGCCACTCTGGGCCGAGGTACTGGCAAAGGTCGTTTAGGGAGCGCTCGCCAACGTTCTCGAGCCACCAGACGACTTTGGTGAGTTTAAGAAAGGCAGAGTAGTAAGCGAGGATGATGAGGGCGCGGGGACGGCGCTCACGGGCGAGCTGGATGAAATGACGAGGGACGAAGGTGAACCAGGTGATGATGCGCAATACCATGATGGGACTGATGCCGTTATTGAGATTGTGATAGAGAGAACCCAGGTACTTGAGCGTCTCGTAGTAGGTGTCGACGTCAGCAAAATCTGGGTCGCCGGCCTTGATCGAGGTAACCATGAAGAGAAGGTTGTTGGGGATTGCGCCGGTGGCCTTTTCGAGGTCTATCGGCGGGCGAGAGAAGAGGGCGTAGAGACCAGAGTCAAAGAGCCTCTCGACGCCCATGAGGTCAATGACAAGGCCAATACCGCGCCAGACAATCATCCAGTCGATAATGTACAGTTCTTTGGAGTCGCCATCTCGGAAGTTTTGAGAGGAGAGGGCAGTTAGGAGGAGGGAGTTGGCGATGAGGGCGGGATATGTCTCTGGGCGAGCCTGCTCGACAGCACGACGATAGCCTTCGAAGGAACGAGCGCGATACACGAGGGCGCGGGAAGGGTCGCACTCCTGGTTGAGGCTCTGCATGTGGAGGCTGGCCAGGGCGAAGAGGGAGTCCATGAGGAAGGGATTCTCAAAGGCGACCTGGACCATGCGGGTCTTGAGGATCTCGCTGACGGGGTTGAAGCGGCCATCATCGATGGAGAATGAGGTACAAGTCGCGCTGGTATAGAACCATAGGAGCTTCATGTCGGCATTGTTCATTTGGCCGGAACGGAAGAGTGGTTGTGATACCAGGGGCCCAGTCTCCTCGATCATGTCATCGCCGGATGATATAGAGATGACATCCGGCGATACAGCACGCTGAGTGACAGACGAGACACTTGAGACTGAAGGAGAGGTTGGAGGGTCATTGTTTGATGTTGAAGATGAGGCTGGAGGGTTTGGATAGACGCAGTCAGCCTTGCGTAGCCTGCACGAGCGACAGGCGGGCCTGGCCTCGTCGCATTTCACTTTTCGCTTTTTACAGTTTTTGCACCCTGTCCGGGACTTTTTGTGAGGGCGTTTAGAGTGATAGGGTTTGTTTTCGGACCCCGGTTGTGCTGCTGACTCCTGCGGAGGTTGTTCAGATGTCTGAGCTTCCCGAGAAGCCAGGACTGAGGTTGAAGTGTCCATGGTTGATGGGGGCTATGTCATGGCCGAGAGAAAGTGCCTGAGGAGAGAATGAGGCAGCGAGACGAGACGCGAAGAGCGAAGCGAGTTGTCCCAATTACATGGAATAATATGAGGCAGATGCAAGAGAGAGAAAGAGCAACAGTCCCGGTCGATACAGGGGATGCCCCAGTCGATGACAAGGCGCAGAGGAAACGAAACGACAACGGCCCCCGCGTGCCTTGACTTGGTCGAGCAACGCTTAGACGATGAACTAGGGCTGTGAGTGGGCGGTAGCGAGCGGCTGATGGGAGTCTATGATGACGATAACGAAGCCAAAGAAAGGCCCGCATCCGACGGTGGTCGGGATCGGCAGGCTCAAGCGCGGCGGCTCGGACCCCGGAGGAACGTTGAAGGCCGGGGGGGGGGTTGTTTATGTTTGAAACGGGAACGGCCAATGGGCGTGGCGCAGACAACCGTTCAGGGACGACGGGAAACCTTGAATAATATAGAAGTAATTGAAGCAAAGGAAGTTGAGTAAGAAGCCAAGATCCGAGAGCATGAGGAAAACCATAACGCAGCGTCTAGCCAATCACACAAAGACCGGGATGTTCCCCCCTCTCCCTTGAACGTCAGCCTGAGTGAGAGGGGTGGCCGCGCCGTTGCATTACGCAACTGACGGGCCAAACGACAAATACAAAAATCACGAAAAACAGCGAAAAAGGGCTTCGGTTAGACTGAGCCAAGCTTTTAGAGTCCAAGGGTTAAGGGTCAAGCTCCTGAGCCTTACGACTGCCATGCTTGAAGGTTACGCAACCCTCAGCCCAGTTTGTGGGGAATCCCCCCTCGTGTGCCCCTTGAAGGTGATGACAGGGGACGGGGCGGAATGGCTTCTCGGAGAGGCGCAGCAGCAGCAGGCTTTAAATAACCTTGTGTGTGAGATGGATAACTAAAAAGATGCTGTTGCGAGGCTGGCGCCTGTTTGGTGTCATGGATGAGATGAGGGCCACGTACTGTACCCTGGCTTTGAAACGCCACTGTCGTTGTGCTCTACTCTGACTATTAAGATACAGGCAGGGCAACTAAGCCTCTCGAGTCTGCAAAGCAACTAATGGTTCTTATCTCGTCTGTTCCTCAAAGGGCCTCGATATAGTTTCCGATTGGTTGTTACTTGTAACCGAGCATTTGGAGTTGTTGTTGTCCCTTGAGGAGTGAAACCGCCCAAGAGAGTATAGCATACATGGTCTCAGGTTTAACCAACGACAGTCGGTAGAGTAACCCATGAAACATGAAAAGAGCCTGGCGTAACACATTGGTGCTGCCATTTGAACAGTAAAACTGAACAAAAATTGGTAAAATACCAAGCGAAGGCCACGCAAAGTCTCAGCTACGACGTTGCATTCTAACCGTTACAACGGTCATTCAGCGTTGCTTGTAACTGGCCTCCGAACTCGCATCATCATGAACCAAGTTTGGTAGCGGTGTAGAGAGCCAAGGCTTCCCAACATGGTCCACCGTAACTATGGGCATTACGAATCAACGAGTGTAACAAGGGCATTGAAATCAGGTTCTTGGTCATGTTACAAGAACATGGACATTTAGAGATAATTAACTGCCCGTGGTGGTTGTAGTTCCCCGATTACATAATCTCCGAAACCCGCTGAACAAACGCCAAGTCTCCGACCATCAACCGCGAGCGAGAATCATATGCTCGAGAAATTGGTCCAAGGTCCTTTGCTGCGATTTGAATTTTCTACTCGCTAGGACTTTGCCATCCTCCTCCTCCTGGTCGCCCGCGACAAGAATCCGCTCGGATGCACTCGCCAGGGCTTCGCGCCCTTATCCATCCCGCTGCTGCCGTCGCCGCCAGAGCCCCGCTGTCCCGAATCCTCGGTGTCGCCTATCGATCCTTCCAGACATCGTCTACTTGGCTGAGCGGTAGCGGGAGTGGCAGTGGTGCAAACAATGGGGACAAGCCTGCTGGTGAATCATCGACGGTAGAAGGAGAGGATGTACAGCCACAGAATGGCACCGAATCGTCGCTAGGTCGTTCACGACATCGAACCTCGAGCTCTCTAAAGAATCGTATCGCTCGCAAGAACGCCGCTCCAGCTCTACCCCCAGTCAAGCTCCCCCAGACGTTCCTCGACGAAAATGTCACTCTTCACAATGCCTGGCGCAGGCCTCGACTCCCAATTGCTCTCGCCGAAGACGCAAAGCACCCCAAAATATCGTCCATCTTTGTCGATCCTCGGCCGAGCGAGAACACTCCTCGAGTACAAGAGTCCAACAAAGCACTTGAGGAGTACTTTGACAAGACTCTCGATGCATTGATAGAAAAGGCTGGAGACCGGGCCGGCGAGCTAGTCAACCCTGAAACCGACTCGAGCAACACCGAAGAGCTCGTTCACAAGCTTACAAGCATCACTCGCGTCTACGACATGCTCCTCGACTCGGCGTGGCACCTTACCGATTCGCTATATCCCGCCCGACATGCGCACTATACATATACCTCCCGGCCGTTCTGGTGGTGGAATTACTACAAGGATTTTGACCGCCACAGTCAAGAGTTCCGCGACCAGTTCTTGTCTGTCCAGACTGCCATCGACAGTATCCTCGATTATGACTGGAGACTGGACCATTCCTTGTCTCAAGCCATCGCTGACCTACCCGTCCTAACCTTCTCCTCCATCCGATCCGCCCTCCGTCGCGAATTGACAACACCGGCACCTTCTGACTCCGAGTCGAGAAACCTCAAGCGCCAGATCACTGTCCTTTCCATGTCTGGTTATAGCGGCCAAGCCATATCAGAAGCAGCCGCGGAACATGCGGCGTACTTTAACGATGCCGACTTGATCCGCTTAGACGCTCAAGACCTGTCGGTCCTGGTGGGAGAATATCTCGGGCAAGACTGGGCTTATTCGAGGGGCTCTTTGTCAACCATGGGGTTCCGCGCCGCTGAGATGAACGGGAAGCTATACAAAGACCCAGATATCCCATCACGTGCAACAGAAGAAGACGACAACGACCAAGAAACCGTGAGCATCCGTCCAGGTGCAGGCCCGATCGAGGATGAGCTTCATAAGATAAAGCAGGGCAGTTATGATCCCTTTGATAAGTGGGAGAACCTCAAGATCGACAAGATTTTGGATCAACTCACACAGGCTGCCGAGCTGAAGCACGGCTCGGCCCGCGAGAGGCCTCTTCTCATCCATATCCACGACTTTGTGGAGCTCAGTATGACTCTCGAGGGATCGATGCTGATTTCGCGGCTGAGGAGCTTGGTGGATGCAGCCTGGCAACAGGACGCCAAGATTGCCATCTTTGGAACCTCTTCGAGCGAGCAGCCCTCGGATGAGTATCAAAGCGTTCTCCGAGAACTCTCGTTCGGAGATTTTGTCATCTCTCGACACGTTGATCCGCATCGCACTCTGAGGCAGCCCAAGCCGTCTGGCGGCTCCCAAACCCCTGACAACCCCTTCCCTCTCCAAGACACGGATCTGTTTGTGGAGAATGTGCGCAACGTAAATCGGATGCTAAAGTCACTTGGCGGTCATCGACTTCTCGACTTTTCAAATGACCACATGAAGATCTTTATGCGTGCCACCGACACGCGGGCTCAGATGCTCAAGAAGTCGATTCTCCCCCTGCCTGAAGTGTACAACATTGCCTGTGCTGCGAAGCGACATGAAGAGGAAGCAGAGGGCGCAGCAGCAGGAGGAGTGTATGAAAGACTTCTCATGGGACCTCTGAGGCAACGGCCTGGACAAAGATTCTTGGATGACCCGGAGCCGGAAGACAAGGCCACTGCCGAAGAGACACAGAAGAAGGCCGAAGACTCGCAAACCGCCAGCCGGGCATCCATGAAGCTAAACGAGTATGAGAAGCGTATATCCTCGGGGCACATCAACCGCCAGAACCTACGAACCACATTTGATGATGTCCATGTTCCCAAGGACACCATCTCTGCCCTTAAGCTCCTGACATCTTTGGCTCTGGTACGCCCGGACGCCTTCTCATACGGTGTCCTGGCCCAAGACAAGATCCCCGGATGCCTTCTGTATGGCCCCCCTGGTACAGGCAAGACTCTTCTGGCAAAGGCTGTTGCGAAGGAGAGCGGTGCAAACATGCTGGAGATCAGCGGCGCCACCATCAACGACAAGTGGGTGGGTGAGAGCGAGAAGCTCATCCATGCCGTATTCACCCTGGCCAAGAAGATCTCGCCCTGTGTCGTCTTCATCGACGAGGCCGACTCGCTCCTGGCCAACCGAAGCATGCTCGGTGCTCGCGCATCTCACCGCTCCCACATCAACCAGTTCCTCAAGGAGTGGGACGGCTTGGAGGAGACTGAAGCATTCATCATGGTCGCCACGAACCGACCTTTTGATCTTGACGATGCTGTCCTTCGACGTCTACCACGCCGCCTCCTGGTCGACCTTCCCCTGCAGTCTGACCGCACCGCCATCCTCAAGATCCTCCTCAAGGGCGAGGATGTCGACCCTTCCGTCTCGCCCGAAGAACTCGCCAAGCGCACGCCCTACTACTCGGGCTCGGACCTCAAGAACGCCTGCGTCGCCGCCGCCATGGCCGCCGTCGAGGAGGAGAACGAGGCGGCCGCCCGCCACACGGGGCCGGAGCCCTACGAGTACCCCAAGAAGCGCACCCTGCGCCAGGAGCACTTTGACAAGGCGCTGCGGCAGATCCCCGCCAGCATCAGCGAGGACATGGAGTCGCTCAAGCAGATCCGCAAGTTTGACGAGGAGTACGGCGCCAAGAAGAAGGGTGCCAAGAAGACCATGGGCTTTGGTGTCGGCGCCGACAAGAAGCTTGCTGACGCTGAGGAGGTGCGCATCCGTCGAGGGAGTCCTTGACAAAGTTCCAACATGAGCTTGGTTTTTTTTTTAAGTTTCTTTTTTTGTTTCAATGGGGTCTCATTTGCAGGGGACGGCGTGGGGAGCTTTCGTTTTTAACCATCATAGACTCGGGTAGCTTTGGGAGACATGGAGTGGAGGATGGATGGACTGAACAGACGGAAGTAAGCATTCAAGGTGTCTTTGTTTCTCGTCATCTTTTTTGGGGCATGAGTTGAATATAGCATGGGCTTAAAAAGGAACTTGTACTGTAAGAAAAGTGTACTATATCATATCATATCAGAGACAACGTCTAAAGATGCAAAAAAGACTCGTGGTAAGGGTTGGCTTGAGCTGGTCTCTTTATTGAACTACCTATTATTATACAACCGCCTGCTCTGTCCAAGTTTCATGCCATATTTGTTCTGTCTTGTTACCAAAATAACTGTGGACGATATGCTGCCATCCGGCTAGCCTCATGCTTCTGTCGACACCTTGATCCCCTCTGCGGCGAGAGCTCTCTGATAATCCGCCTGGGCCTTCTCCAGCGCATCGATAGTCGGCTGCATCAGGGCCATGACGGCTGGACGACCACCGCCCACCCTGTCCGCCTTCCAGCGGATCTTCTTTCCCGTGCGCTCAAAGTGATCACGGATCTCCTTCTTGCGGGTGCGGATGATTTCCTCCCGCTCCTTGTCGGCCTCATCTGCGACAGCGTTGATGCGTGCGATGGAGCGGCTCAGCGACTCGGCGAGGTACTGCAGTTCGGCAGCACGATCCGCGTCTCCCGAGAGGAAAGCGTTCCAGAACTGGTGCAGGAACTCGATGGTGGTGGCATGAGTAAGGCTGCACTTCCGAGAAAGTTCAGCAGGGAGGCCCATGGGTGTGAGGGCGTCAGTGTCATGTCCATACTTTTGCGCACGCTGCTGACGGACGCCCTTCATGACGTCCTTGTCGGCAGCTTTCAGAGCAGACCGTGAGCCGACATGGGCACGCTTGGGAGCATCGTCGTCGCTATCGCTCTGTTCATCAAAGCCAATGGTTGCTTGGAGATTGATGCCCCCTGCGCCATCGCCCTCGAGGATTTCGAGATCGCCCTGGATCTCGAAGAGCACATCGCTGGGGGCCTGCTTTTCAAACAGGCGGGCATTGGACGAGGGTGCTGTTTCATGTTTGGAGAAGAACTTGTTCTGCTCCTTGACGTTGAGCATGATACGATGCTCCTTGGCATCCCCCTTCAGGTCGCGGAGTGCAAGCTGGTTATAGGTGTTGTAAGCTCCACTGACATCCTCGGCATTCGAGTCAGATGGGGCAACGTTGGCCATGATCTTCTCGCTGAGGCTGTTGAGGGTCTTTACAATGGGGACGTTAGTTCTTGGGCGCATCTCAATATCCTTGGCGTTCCCGCTCTTGAACCCGCCCTGGTTCTCCTCGTTGGCCTCGATGTCGATGATGTGAGGAACTTGCTGTGCCATGATCTTGCTCTGCACGGCTACCGTATTCTCGCTAGGGTCATACTTATCGAAGAGGGGGTCATTGGGATCATTCTCGGTGACTCGCTCGCCCCGTAACTTCTTGGAGAGTTTGCTAAGAAAGAATCGAGACCAGAACTCGGCCTCGGAAAGCCGAGGGACGTTCTCGTTGTAGACGCGCTTGATGAGAGGATGCTGGGCAAAGATCATCTGAACCTGCTCAACGCTAATATTGAGCTTGAGCTCTCCATCGACAGTCTTGGGCTTCACTGTCGAGAGAACGTTGTAGGCTCCCTTCTTCTGGTTGGCCTCGATAGCATGGGCTCGGAGAAGGGTTGTCCGTGTTGACCAGAACTGTGCGTTGAAAGCAGCCCCTGAGATAGAATCAGGCTTGGTTTGCATGGCTTCCATATAGGTCTGGTTAAGGCTTGTGTCCTTTGACATCAGGGACCGTTGTAGTTCGATGTCGTTCTTCAAGTGAGCATCATCAAACCAGCGAATAGAGGTAGGCTGCGAGTTGACAGCACTGGCGAAAGCCATGGATGCTGAGCCACTACCCGCGTTTCCATTTGCTGTTGGGGTTGATGAGCCGCCTGTGCCAGTGCCTGTGCCAGGGGCAGATGGCTTTGGTACACCGGCATCATTGGTGCGAGCAGTAGCCAACAGGCTTGACAAGAGGTCCTTTACTGCTTTGGCCTCTGCTTTGGCCTCCGGGGTGTTAAAGTGGAAGAGATATGTAGCAGGGTCGGCGTTCTCAGAAGCCTTTTCAAAGACCTTGAGCATCACCTTTGCCGAGGTGTCTGGTGTCTGTTGAAGGTCTGGGACCGACGTTAGTGAGAGAAAGCGCGTTTGCGCAGGCTGTCCCGACTCACTGGTGATGTTGGAAACGGAGAGAGAGACGGTGGGAGGGCCGCCGGAGTTTGGAGTCCAGGTGACAAACTGACGGTCACTGGTGAGCGTCAGGATGCCATCCTTCTTCTTGAAGAGGGTGCGGCCAGTGGGGATGGCCATGATGGAGGCGACGGTGACGCGATGAGGTGGACGCGGCTACGGAGTAAAGGCACGGGAACTCGACCCCCCGAGGGGACTCGCGTGGTGGAGTTCTACGCTGAGATTCCGTCTCAGAAGCTCTTGGGATGGATGGATTCGTAGATGTCGTTGAAGGAGCCTCCAGGCAGAAGGAGAAGCAGGCGACCTTTGTTGGCGAGGATAGCGACTTTGTTCACGTGAGTGTCTGGTCTGATATGGCTTGTCTCTGATGAGGCTGTCCTCGGCCTGAATGCTCTGTCTGGCCTGTTTGTTTGCTTGCTTGCTCTTGGCAGCTTGAGATGGATGTCGTCGTCAAGGCTTCCGCTTCCCCCAAGGCCTCGAGAATATTATCCCTAAAGTACGTAGCCTTGCGCTGCTGCACCAGAGTGGAGCCTGAAAAAGTTGGCGCCCGTGGAAGTGGTAAGTGGAGCCGCCGCCTGACGTTGGCACCTGCTGCAAAGCCGACTCCAACCTGCAGGGCCTGCCTGACCTGAAGAGATGAAATAATACACCGCAGGTCAGCAAGGTGGGAAATGCGGGATAATGGTGAGGATGAATGGGAAATGCGTGATTGGATAGGTATCAGGAACTTGAGCCATTTATTCAGTGATATCTTTTCGCATACATTCGAATGCCTCGACGGCTATCAATAGCCTCTATACCTTACCCTCACCGAGGAACCGCTAGGCACAGCTACTCCAACTGTGGCTGGTGGATTGTCAATTGCTCGCTCACCCGTGGCTGACCCTGCTTCAAACCCTCCCCTTAAAAAAACCTGGAATGCACGTCCCACCCGACACCGAGTCGCTGACCTTGTGGCGTCGGCTATTGACCCTGTTTAAACCACGTAAAACTTCACGATGGTTACTCCGCAATCTTGGTCGTTTCCCGTGCGCCCCGATGCGCCTGACACCTCCCATACCCTACCCTACCAAGACCAGGCCGTGCGAGCATGGTGCTCTCATTCCCAGATTTACCGCAATGACAGACCACTCTTCGGCTACTCTCAGCCTACGAGGGCACGATCCTTCAGCCATGATCCGTTTGATCCTGCAAAGAAACCCCCCAGCTGCACCCTCAAATCGCGGGGAAATACATACACACAGCCTTGGCGACGAGCCGGGTAGACGGACGTCATGACGGTACAGTGTGTCCGGAGATCGGTACGGTCACGGCCAAGCAACGTCCAGGGCGCAGTGATCCTCGGTAAACACACCTCGACCCCCGAGCGAGACCCCCAAATGCCCCGAAAATGCGAGTGGGCTCCCCCAATGGCAGCCGTCACCGCCGCCCACGGTCACCTCCAAAACACTGTGCGGCATCTCGCCCCGGAGGTCAAAGGCCGAGTTACTTGCCGCGCTGTGAACCCCTGCAAAGCCTCCTGCAAGAGGCTGGGCCGCACCGTGCGCCTCCCACCAGATCCGCACAGCTTTTCTCGGTCACGGCTGCCCCTGGCCAATCAGCGCCTGGCTCCCTCACGGCCAGAACCGGGTTTGCCGGGGGCGTCATCGTATTTTTCCAAGCAGCAGGACATCAAAGGCCAGCAGTGAGCTCCAGTCGGTCTCGTCTCGGTGGTCACAATTTCTTCTCCCGCTGGGTCCCTCCAGTTTCATTCCTGTTCCTGTTTCTCTGTTCCTGTTCCTGATATACTTCTCCTCCCACACTATCCTGTTCCCCCTCCAATTCCTCTCTCCCGTCCTCGCTGGGAACTAACCGTCCGCAACGACTTACTCCGCCGTTCCTTTGTGTCGCCATCTAGAGCTGCCGGGGGATGCTTCCCATCGATATCCTCTAGTTCTTCAACCCGCCCCCCTTGACCTGTCCTCGCTCCTCCACCACACTACTCGCCCATCATGTTGAGGAATTCGTTCTGCAGAGCTAGCTCCCAGCTCCTCCGCGGTGCTAGATGCTCCGCTGCCTCGTCCTCGGCCTCCATCTCGACCGTCTCGGCTCGCACTTCATCATGGAAGCTTGCTGCCTCCCGCCGGCCTCTGGCCCTCGCTGCTCGTCGCGGCTATGCGACCAGCGCGACCTCGTCGCCTCCCGACCCCAACGATAACTTCCTCTCCGGGAGCACCGCCAGCTACATCGACGAGATGTACATGCAGTGGAGACAGGACCCCGAGAGCGTCCACGTCTCGTGGCAGATCTACTTCAAGAACATGGAGAGCGGCGAGATGCCCATCTCCCAGGCCTTCCAGCCTCCTCCTAACCTGGTCCCCAACATGACCGGTGGTGTTCCTCGTCTCTCTGGCGGCCTCGAGGCTGGTTCCGACGTCACCAACCATCTCAAGGTCCAGCTTCTCGTCCGCGCCTACCAGGCTCGTGGCCACCACACCGCAAAGATTGATCCCCTCGGCATTCGAGGTACCAATGACGCCAAGGGCTTTGCCAACATCAAGCCCAAGGAGCTGACCCTGGAGCACTACCAATTCACCGAGAAGGATCTTGACACCGAGTACACCCTTGGCCCCGGTATCTTGCCTCGCTTCAAGCGCGATGGTCGCGAGAAGATGACCCTCCGCGAGATCGTTGATGCTTGCGAGAGGATCTATTGCGGCTCCTTCGGTGTCGAGTTCATCCACATTCCCGACCGCGAGAAGTGCGACTGGCTTCGCGAGCGTCTCGAGGTCCCTACCCCCTTCAAGTACTCGGTTGACGAGAAGCGCCGTGTTCTGGACCGTCTCATCTGGAGTTCCAGCTTCGAGTCTTTCCTGGCCACCAAGTACCCCAACGACAAGCGATTCGGTCTCGAGGGTTGCGAAACCCTTGTTCCCGGTATGAAGGCTCTGATTGACCGCAGCGTCGACTATGGTGTGAAGGATATTGTCATTGGTATGCCCCACCGTGGTCGACTCAACGTCCTCTCCAACGTCGTCCGAAAACCCAACGAGTCCATCTTCAGCGAGTTCGCCGGTACGACAGGTGCCGAGGATGAGGGCTCCGGTGATGTCAAGTACCATCTCGGTATGAACTTCGAGCGACCTACTCCCTCTGGCAAGCGTGTCCAGCTCTCTCTGGTCGCCAACCCTTCGCATCTGGAGGCCGAGGACCCCGTCGTTCTGGGCAAGACCCGCGCCATCCAGCACTACAACAACGACGAGTCGACTCACCGCACCGCCATGAGCGTCCTGCTCCACGGTGATGCTGCTTTTGCTGCTCAGGGTATTGTCTACGAGTGTCTCGGTTTCCACTCTCTCCCCGCCTTCTCTACCGGCGGTACCATCCACCTCGTCGTCAACAACCAGATTGGTTTCACCACCGACCCTCGATTCGCCCGCTCTACCGCCTACTGCACGGATATCGCCAAGGCTATCGATGCCCCTGTCTTCCACGTCAACGCCGATGATGTCGAGGCTGTCAACTTCGCCTGCCAACTTGCCGCCGATTGGCGTGCTGAGTTCCAGCACGATGTCGTCATCGACCTCAACTGCTACCGAAAGCACGGCCACAACGAGACGGATCAGCCTTCCTTCACCCAGCCTCTCATGTACAAGCGCATCACCGACAAGGAGCCCCAAATCGACATCTACGTCAACAAGCTGATCGAGGAGGGTTCCTTCACCAAGGAGGACATTGATGAGCACAAGCAGTGGGTTTGGGGCATGCTCGAGGAGAGCTTCACCAAGTCCAAGGACTACACCCCCACCTCCAAGGAGTGGACCACCTCTGCCTGGAACGGCTTCAAGTCTCCCAAGGAGCTTGCCACCGAGGTCCTCGCCACCAACGAGACTGCTGTCAAGCCCCAGACTCTGGAGCACATTGGTAAGGCTATTGGAAGCGTCCCCGAGGGCTTCCAAGTTCACCGCAACCTGAAGCGAATTCTCACCAACCGAACCAAGTCTGTCGTTGAGGGTAAGAACATCGACATGTCCACTGCTGAGTCTCTGGCCTTTGGTTCTCTCGTCACTGAGGGCTACCATGTCCGTGTCTCCGGCCAGGATGTCGAGCGTGGTACCTTTTCTCAGCGCCACGCTGTGTTCCACGACCAGGAGACCGAGGACACGTACACTCCCCTCCAGCACCTGAGCCAGGACCAGGGCAAGTTTGTCATCTCCAACTCGTCCCTGAGTGAGTTCGGTGCTCTTGGCTTCGAGTACGGTTACTCTCTGTCCTCTCCCCATGCCCTCGTCATGTGGGAGGCCCAGTTCGGTGACTTTGCCAACAACGCTCAGTGCATCATTGACCAGTTCATCGCCTCTGGTGAGGTCAAGTGGATGCAGCGAACTGGTCTCGTCATGTCTCTGCCCCACGGTTATGATGGTCAGGGCCCTGAGCACTCTTCCGGTCGTCTCGAGCGATACCTCCAGCTCAGCAACGAGGATCCCCGAGAGTTCCCTACTGGCGAGAAGCTCGTGCGCCAGCACCAGGACTGCAACATGCAGATTGCCTACATGACCTCTCCCGCCAACCTGTTCCACATTCTTCGCCGACAGATGCACCGACAGTACCGAAAGCGTGAGTTTACCCACCCATCCCTTGCCTGTCCATGACTTGTACTAACTCTGATCAGCTCTCGTCATCTTCTTCTCCAAGTCTCTGCTCCGACACCCTCTGGCCCGCAGCGACGTCGAGGAGTTCACTGGTGAGAACGCTGGCTTCCAGTGGATCATCCCCGACCCTGAGCACGAGACTGGCGTTCTCAAGCCTCGTGAGGAGGTTGACCGAGTCATTCTCTGCAGTGGTCAAGTCTGGGCTGCTCTTCACAAGTACCGTGCCGAGAACAACATCGACAATGTCGCCTTGACCCGCATTGAGCAGCTGAACCCCTTCCCCTGGCAGCAGCTCAAGGAGAACCTCGACCAGTACCCCAACGCCAAGACCATCGTCTGGGCGCAGGAGGAGCCTCTCAACGCTGGTGCCTGGAGCTTCACTCAGCCTCGCATTGAGACGCTGCTCAACAACACTGACCACCACAACCGCAAGCACGTCATGTACGCCGGCCGCAACCCCAGCGCGTCGGTGGCCACTGGTCTCAAGCAGGTGCATAACAAGGAGGAGCAGGAGTTCCTCAAGATGGCTTTCACTGTGAAGCAGGACAAGCTCAAGGGCGAGTAAAGAAATGGTTATTAGCAGGACAGGTTCTGGGGAGGTAAACTGAATGGCATTGGAACTGGATGGATGGATGGATGGATGAATGGGCTATTATACATGGACACTAATCATTTGGGAGGGAAGAAGCAACTACAACAACTACAACAAAAGCCGTTGGATCTGGAGAGCAAGCAAGCAAGCGAGCTGAGCTGAGTTCTTCATGTAAACCACTTGTATCATACCCTCCTAGATGAAGGACACAGACATTTGCGCCCTGGGTTTCCATTAGCATTATGGGCATTTGGAACGAACGACAACAAGGCATGACATCTTTTTGTGCGACTGAGCTACTACATTACTTTTTGATTTTTTCTCTCGGTTATATTGGCGATGCATGATACAAACAAGGATATGCCTCTTGACGACGGAACCTCGGAACCTGATTGATATGCATATTTATTGTGTGAATTGCATTTTTTTACTATCTTGGATTCATAGATGCACTGCTACCTTGGCGCATCAACCTCAACCTGCCACGGCCGCACTATCCCGTCATCGCCCGTAGTAACCAGCATCTCTTCCTCGCCGCGACGCTCGGATCCGGCATCGTATCTCCGACACCAGGTAATGTGGTTGACCTCGTAGGGGCCGTGAGCGCCAGGGTGGGTCGTGAGCAATCTCCATGGTGTAGATGCAGATGTAGATGCCGAGGGTTGCTCCTCGGCGTTGGTCTCGTTGCCCGTCGCCGGGATATCTCCGTCCGAGCTACCATCCTCCTCCGTGTACAGCGCCACGACACCGTCGCTTCCGGTGCTCGCCACGAGACCCGTCTGCGCGCTCCAGGTCACCGAGTAGATATCGCGGGTGTGCGCCTTTGGAAGCACTGCCGTGCATGTCCACTCCTCCCGCAGGGACCGGCGCATCGTGTTGGGGATGCCTCCCAGGGCACTCCTCGAACCTACACTTGTGCCGTCCTCGGTATCCTCCTCTTGCTGCAGCGTCCACACGCGGATCGTCCCGTCGGCAGAGAAGGTGAGTAGCCGTGGGAAGAGATCCCCCGGCCGCGGGCGAGACTCCCACTGGATACCCCAGACGGTCCCCTCGTGGCCCTCGAGGACGGCGACGCACACCCACTCGGCATCCCCGTCCTCACGCCAGATGCGCACCGTGTTGTCGTAGCTGGCGCTGGCGAGCACGTCGGACGAGTAGCTGCGCCGGGCGTTGCGGCCGGGCAGGTCCGGGCACCAGGCCACGGCCTTGACGTCGCCCTCGTGCTCGTTGAGGACGGCGATCGTCTCCCACTCGTCGTCGGCCTCGGAGGCGCCAATGTCTTCCCAGATCCAGACCGATTTGTCGCGCGAGCACGTCGCCAGGTACGTCCCCGAGGGGCTGAACGCGCACGACTTGATCTCCGAGTCGTGGCCCTCGAGCACCAGCGTAAACTCCCAGTCCTTGTCGCCGGGTGAAGACTCGTCGTCATCGCTGTCGTCGTTGTTTTTCCGGCGCACGTTGCGCTGTGTCACCTCAACCTCCAGCTCACCACCACCACCCTGCTGCGCCGCCTCATCGCCGTCCCATCGCCAGATACCAGCCGTCGAGTCGAAGCTGCCCGTGACGAGGCACAGCCGGTGCGGAGGGAGGTGAGGCTTCCACGCCGCCGAGCGGACGGAGCGGGTGTGGCCGCCGGTGAGGGTGCTGTGGGCCGAGGCAGTAGACAGGGAGAAGACGGTGACGGCCCTGGAGTGGGCGGTCGCGAGGAGGGGCAGCGTCGGGTGAGGAATCGAGGCCCAGGCGCGTTCGTGGAGGTCGGGCTTGAAGGGTGGGAGGGCGATGATGCGGGCCGAGGTCGGCGACGTCATGGTGGGCAGCCGGAGGTGGCCTCGAGACTTGGACGACTGAGGCAGTAAACAGTAGGTGTAGTGAATACTCTAGAGTAAATTTCGAATTGGTGTCTTGTCTATGGCGGGAAAGAGAGAGTGTCGTGATGGGAGTTCTAGTAGTGGTTTAGGGTCCCTGTTTTCCCCTCCCTCTGCCAAAAGTTAGCAATTGGGGGGGTTGATTGATAAGATAGCGATCACGCTAACTAACAACCCCTCGTCCGGTTCCGGGGGGAAACATTACAACACACGATATCTCACTGGATAGACAACCATTAGACTCGGTTTTTCAATGTCCGAATTACTAACTTGTTTGCTTGGTAGGTAGGTATCCATTGCTGCTGCTACCTTGTGTATCTATGAGTCTATCCGTTAATCCGTCCGTACCCAGTAACTATCCATGTTGCCCAGTGTCCGTTAATCCCTATCCCGTCTGATCCCACCGTCTATAATCCTTTTCATCTGAGTCATTCATTCGTATCTTGGAAAACTGATCATGGCATCATGGCAAAGCTCGTGGTCGTTCAGCCCTCGCGGCTTTCATTCTGATCCATAACCAGATCTCCCTCACGTCTCCCCCGGGCTTGAGCTTCTGCTCCCGAGCCATCTCAAGCCCGCCCTTTCTGAACCCCCCCGGAAGAAGCGTCCACACAGCGATGATGAAGGCCAGTATTCCGAGGACGATGGGCTGCAGGACCTGGACGCCCGTCTGCTGGGCGATGGCCCCGACTGCAAAGGGGCCGATGGCGGCGCCGCCTCCTCCGACAGCAGATGCGAACCCAAGCGCACTGATGTGGTAGTCGGTCGGAAGCAGCTTTGTCGCTGCAACGATGGCAGCTGGGAACAGCGGTCCCAGGAAGAAACCCAAGAGCATCACGAAGATTACCGAGGCCACAAAGTCTGGTACCAGCCAGTACAGCAGCTCAAGGAGTATGGAGAGGGCCAGGTACACCGTGATGGCCAGCTTCTCACCGATGCGCTCCGTCACGAACCCGAGCACGACACGGCCCAGCGTGAGGCCCAGCCAGAAGAGAGTCACAGTGAGGCCCGCGAGGAAGGGCTTGGCGTGCCGGACCCGCAACATGAAGGTGACGATCCAACCGCCGAGGCTGACCTCTGCCGCCACGTAACCCAGCAGGAAGATGGCGACTATCCAGGTGACGGGCTCCTTGACGGCCATGAGCGTCGTCACGCGGCTCTTGCCCTGCTGAGAGTGGATGCGCCGCTTGTACTCGTCACCCGTCGCGCCCCAGAATGCGGTTGTGCCGATGATGAACTCGACGACTGTCAGACCGATCATGATGTAGAAGAAGGTGTACCATTCCAGACGGCCCTCTGTTATCATGGCGGACGCGATCAGGGGGCTGATGGTGGCCCCGACTCCGTAGGACCCATGGAGGAAGCCGAGCAGCTCGTTGGCGTGGTGCATGTTTCCGATCCAGGCATTGTAGGCGCTGTCCTGCACGCCGTTTCCGAATCCAGTAAACATCATGACGCAGGGCAGCACGGGGAACGACGGGTGGAGGGCCATCGGGAGGTAGGCGAGGAGGCGGGTGATGGGGCCGATGAAGGCGGCGCCCCGCTGGCCGACGGTGTAGTGAATCCAGTTGTTGACGAGGGCGGCGACGATGTAGCCCGCAAAGGGCACGACGAAGAGGGTCGACACGGTGGTGTAGTCGATGGAGTAGTAGGTCTCGATCTAAAGGGGGGCGGCTTGTTGGTGAGAGTGGTGGTGGTCAGGGGTTATTATAAACTCACGTATGGCAGAAGAGCCTATAACACAGTCAGTTAAAGAAACGGCGATACAGGTTCATCCAGGGACTTACACCAAGACATCCGTCATTCATACCCATTATTAGAAAGGATACGTTGGTCACGTAATAGCGGTAGGCATTGATCCGTGTGCTGTTCCAGCGCTCTGGTTCCGCGACCGAGTCTGCGCTGTCATCGCCTGAAAGGCACCCGGTTGGAGAGACGGGGGGTTTCTCTGGGTCATAGTCGAGGTGTTGTTGGTTCGCCATCCGTTCCGCTGGGAACGTCTCGTATGCTGGACTCGACATGGTCATTATATCCAGTGCACATACAGTGAGCAGGGCAAAGACGATGATGAGAAGCACCAGCGGCAATCCTCATTTCGAGCAAGCAAAAGATATATACTCGCTCGCACTCCCGTGGGCAAGCCAAGGGCCTAGCCGGGGAAGGGTCATGGGCCATCCATACTACGTAGCTCTGTGAGGCCCCGTCAAGCTCGTCTCGCTAAACAGGAGTCACCCTCTCCGTACGTATTACAGATTTTTTTCCCCCCTCGTCTCAACCTCCCCACATCACATATTGCAAGACGTCGTCAGGTAGAGATTGTGCCACGTCTTGGATAGCGGTGAATGTGAGGATCAACTGATGCAGTATATTGAAGCCTTACGGGACACGTCGAAGCGCCGGGGCTGGCAGGACGCATGACCCGACGTGGGATATCGCAGTCCTGTGGCCCTGTGCCCCGGCATTAGCATCGGGAGAGCAGGGCGGGTAAAAAAGCAAGCAAGGGGCACACAGGCTAGACAAGGGCGTGAAAGCAACTGATCTAACCGCCAGGACAGGGGACAGGACAAAAGCAATGAGGATACCGACGATCCTCCCGCTGGGACAGGGGACGATAAAGAGTCTTTGCGACGTGAGCGGTGAGATCGGTGAAAGGATATGAGCGAAGGACAGGGCAGAGAATTGAGTCGAGTAGATAAATACCCATGAGGATATCGAATTGTTTCAGACGTCTGAACCCGCGTAGCAAGCCTCCACTGCATATGTGAGGCAATCGCGAAATGAAACATGTTTGCCGTATAACCCGGCTCCTGTTGTTTAGAGTAAAAGAGACGAAACCAACAGCGTCTCATCCGAACTGAACGGTTCGGACGAGACACGTCGTAGGCCCACCCTGAATGCTCCTTGGATAGGTATGGAGTAGGGATAGGATGGATTACCACATTACCTGTCCAACGGGACGGGAACAACTACGGAGCAGTAAAACCAGCAACATGCCAGTCCCCGTCGCAGCATCCGCGTCCCGTGGATCGATGGATGGCCTCTCCATTGCGGGTCCTCCGCCTCTCCCCAATTAGCTCCCGACACGGTGTGAGCCTCATCCTTCTCTGCCCCCCCGGATTGAGGACAAGGTTGGGCATTCAGACGTCGGTCGTTCGGCAGAGGCTGTAAAATGTAACAAAGACTTACCGCGAAGCAGGTACCGTTAAACGAGAGACTAAGGCAGCAAGGATGCCGTGTCGGTGTCGGCGTCGGCGTCGGGAGAGGCGTCGCTCTCGTAACCGGGAAAAGCAATCAAGAAAGTGACGAGATGCCGGAGAATTCTTTCCTCCGCAATCCGTCAGAAGAGACAAGATGAGGCTGATGGATATGGGGCTGTGCAACCGTTAGCTTTGCCACACGCGGGGCAGAACAAGCAAACGTGACGTGCCGACGTCATCGGCCTCTCCGATATCTCCATCTTCTGAGCTCTTCCTCCCAGAGCGCCCAACGATGCGCCTCGTGCCCAACGGGGAGCCTTTCTCTTGGATACTGTAGCTTTCCTTGCTATTAGCTACAAAAGAACCATCACCACGTGCTCAGTCGTTCCGTGGCTGTGCGAAACCTTGTCGTGACCGTTCCAGATAGATCTACAGAATATAACTCTAGACATTGTCTCTCGGCATTGTCTCAACTTTGTTAAAACGACCATCTAAGCAGCAGCCTCACTCGCAAGAATTACTTGAAAAGAAAATTTCACTCGTCTCCATCGTCAGGTTCATCTTCCAAGCTCAACCCTGCAGGTGGCCCTTTCTTTCTTCGTCTGGGCTCCAGCTGCTGACGTCGGCCCTCCATATTAAGCCCGCCGGCGGCTGACTTAACTTGACGACTCCTCCTCCTTTGTCCAGCCACCCACGACATCTCCCTTCATTCTCAAACACTACAAACGAAACATCCAATAAATTCTTGCCTACCTATTTTTTTCTCCATCGAACCATCGGCTTTTACATACCCACAAACAACAAAGCAAAAGCCAAATCTGAAATGTCAAATTATTACGAGTACGAAGAGTACTCTTCTCATCGCCGCCGCGACTTTTCCCCCGACAACTACTCGGGCGGCGCCCCGGCACCCAGCAACCCCAACCCCAACAACCCCGGCGCTCAAGGTCAGGGCCCTCCTCCTCCTCCAGGAGCTCCCCCTTACGCCTCGACTTCGCGCCTCGACGAGCAATACGGCGCTGCTGCTCCTCCCCGCGATCGCATGACCCTTGAGCCTCCCCCGTCTCAAGCCCGTACCCGCTCCGTGCCTCCTCCCAATACCACAATGATCCGGCGATCCCGTTCCCGCTCCCGCCCTGCCTCCGTCACCTCCTCCCAAGAAGACGACGACGACGATCGCCGTCGCGACAGCCGTTCTCGCGGGCGCCAGCGCTCGCAGAGCCCCCTCTCCCGCGCTCGTGGCGCTGTCGAGGATAACTTCTCCAACTCAGCCACTGGCATCGGCGCTGGTCTCCTCGGCGCCGTCGTGGGTGGCCTCGTCGCCCGCGAGGCTTCCGACGCAGCGAACCGTCACAAGCACAAGACACGGGGATACGAGGACGAGAATGAGAATCGCACTCGCCTCGTCTCCACCATCCTCGGTGCCGTGGCCGGCGGTCTCGGCGCCAACGCCATCGCCAACCGTGTCGAGGACTCGAGAGATCGGGACCGTCGCCGCCAGGTCGACTGGGAGCGTGAGCGCAGCTACGTGCGCGAGGAGGAGATGCCGCGGTACGATCGCCGGAGGTCTGGCGACAGGGATCGTGATTCCCGCAGCCGTGAGCGGTATGATCGCGGCAGAGCGCTGCCTGCCAATGATGACGAAGAGTATGACTTTGTCTATGACGATCCCCGCTACGAGGAGCGGCAGCCCCAGCGGCGCAGGAGTGAGGACGCTCCGCGGTACCGCCAATAGTTGCTCTCTATTGTATCCTCTCCTTTTGCCACGTTGGCAATCTCTTTCTCTTAACGACTGCTTACGACTCTACGGCTGATTTTTTGCCATCCAATGTCTAAAACTATTTCAAGTCTTTTAGTTGGGCAACTAGAGCAGTTCCCTACGAGGACACACAAAGAATACGTTTACTTGAAGAACATCTAACGAGGAATGATTTGATGCTATCTACATACCTGTATTTTATCTTTATCTTTAAATCGATAGTCTTTATGTTATCCATGGCTCACATGTATCAGAGTTTATGTAACTGACTTCTTGTCATACACTGTATTAAAGAACTCCTACAACAATCATACAATCAATCACCCAACTCTATCTCCACCATCCGAGCATCCATGTGCTGACTTTCCCAGTTTCCCCTTGTCCCCGCCCAATTTTGTGTCCATGAGCAAACATTATGATCCTCCATTCTCAAGACTTCCTAAAGCCGAGTTGACATCTTCAATTGATACCATTAGCAGACTTCAGCCATTGACTCGTCTCTCCGTGTTCATGGTCCACTGGGAATCACCACGAACATGTGACGCCCTACCTCGTCCCCCCTGCAGCTCACGATGGTCACGACAGTCCATCTCCCGTTCGACAATCACTTTGAAGAACTGGGCAATCTCGGCCAGGGCCATCTGCTGTGCGTCCGAAATACCAAGCATCTTGAACAGCGATTGCGCATCCACCAGCTGCTTTGCAATCACTGAGTCGGGCTGGCAAAAGGTCCGGATACTCATGGCTCGCGCGTTGACCTTCATAGTATGCAAAAGCCCGCTGATCTCGACTGGGTCGGCCTGTCGGCGGCCATAGAAGCGAAAGTCATCGACGTGCAAATTGATCAGCTCCAGCTGCGTCTCCAGGTCGTACCGAAACCCAACAATCTTGGGACGACCCTTGCTCTGCCAAGCATCAGCTACCTTTTTGAGCTTATCTGGAACCAAGCGACCCTTGTCCAGCTGCACCGTGATGTAGTCGTTCAACGCAGTGCTCAAGTGAAACTCGAGCTCGCAATAAAGAAGGCTCTGCTCCCTCGAGTCCAAGGAGACAGCCATCCGCGATGTTGGACGGGCTCGAACAACAGGTTGCGTGCGACGATTGCTGTGGTGCAACTCCGTCTACATACGAGTCAATGACAGAATCTCTCCATGAAGTCTTAGACTCACCATATCCTTTGCAATCTTCTTGATACTGTCAAGTATTCCCGCCTTCTTCTGCGGTGCCCTTTTGGCCGCGTCAACGCCCTTGTCAGTACGCTCAAGCCATCCATTGTCTCCAATCATTGTCTTTTCACCCTTCTTCACACTGGGAAAGTCGGGTCCTCTGAAGTACAACTGCAGTGGAGAAAATAGGGGAGTGCTTGGAGCATTTTCGGCACGGAGGTTGGCCACCTGTGGCATCGGTGGGTGCTGGGCCACAATGGGTTGAGACAGCCGCATGCCGTCGCCTGAGCTTTTGGATCGTCGAGGTCTGTTTACAAGGGGCTCTGGATGACTAGCCGACTCTCTGATCATTGAGTGTTGGTGCGTGTGAGCCCAGTCTTGGTAGGCATTGACGACGGCGTCGTTGACATTGGATCGTGATCGAGCATGGTGACTGGCCCTAAGATCCAGAGGCGATGGATGCGCAGTGTCTGGGATGTTTGGCGAGTAGAAAGAAGAGGCGTCATCTTCGGTGACATGAAATTGCTCATACCTCCCTTGGCCCAGGGGAGAAACGGGGTCGGGGATGTCCTCCATCTCGGCTGGACGGGGAGCGTTTGCATTCTGCCGCCCAACTCCAAGCTGCAGTGGAGGAGGAGGAACCCTATGCCTACGCTCAGCGAGACTACTAGCGAATACATCCCGAGGGGAAGCTTGGTGGCGACCTGGCATTAGGTCGGAAAAGGTTGTCGAGTCTACCCCGGAGCCATCATCCTCGCTCAGCGCCCAACTCAAAGGGGCTTCGGAGCGGGAGGCTGATGACTTGTGCTTTCGGGGGGTTGACCTTGGTGTCATTGTAGACTTCTTCTTGGATCTATCAGATTTGGACGGGCTGCTATTGGATTTGTTACTGAATCTGCAGAGTGTCAGTCGCTCCTAAGCTGCGGTGTGGGGTGGTAGCATACGCGTCGGTGATCTTGTCCATCTGACTCTCCGTCAGGTTCATGCGGATATGAAGCGGTTGCTGAACGAGACGCTTGCGTGGAGATAAGGAGCGAGCCCTCTCTCCTGGGGACAAAGACTGAAAGTCGCCCCGGAGAGGAGTCGCGCAAAAGGTCGATGGATCAGAACACCGGCCCCTGTCTTGGGTCGAGCTGTTGTGTTGCATCGAGTCCGGCGCGCAGCCTCCAGAGGGGGCCTGAAGAGACCAGTTTGATTCAATCAATTACTCTGGGTGAATCATGCAAGCCACTTGAAGCAATCATGCAAAGAGCTTGGAGTCCGGAGCAGGTGGTGTGGTTGGAAAGCCCAAGGTGCGAATCACTCGTGATGGGGCGAGATGAAAGTAAACAAATCACGCTTTGCGACAGTGATTCAGAATTTGTCCTTGTGAGAAAAACAAACAATGATTTGGTCCAAAATCCTCTGCTGCTCCCGCCAGCTGGCAGCAACTGGCAAAAATAGCGAATAAGCGGGTAGCAAACTCTGCCACTGGCAAGATCTGGGCAAATAAAATCGACAATTATCATCGCCTTCCTACTCTTTGTCAGTGGCTGTTCCTTTATTTCATTTAGAGAGCTGGTTGCAGAGGCCTCACCGCAGAGATAAGTCGCATGTACCTTATATAAACCTCATTCTGACCATCGTGGACGCTTAGCAGGATGCACGTTTCCATCTATAATCCAGGCCGCTATCGAACCATAGCTGGGGTGTAAAGGGCCCTTGAAACTCCCATGAGCACACCAGCTCCCTCATCGCTGGGCCAGTGGCCAGGTCCATTGCTTTATCTTCAGCAACTGGCAGCTCCCTGATGAAAGGGGGCAACGGCCCGCTGTCTGTGTACAGGCCAAATTTTCTCGCAAAATTGGCGTTCGGTATATCCCAGTCACTGACTCTGTGGTTTGATCGCTGCTCGAGCATGCCGTAGAAAGAGGTTGCAGCATCACAATCAAGGCGGCTCGGGGGCCACGCCTGCCCAGATGGGTGTAGAGTAGACTTTTTGGCAACATGAAGCTTGTTCATGATCCGTTCCATCTTACTCCGTCCCCTGAATAGTCTCGAACTGAGGGAAAGCTGGCGGGTAGTCGCATGTTTCTCGTTTGCCGACTCATCGATATCCCCTTTCCGTAAGAACTCTCCCAAGTCAATTGACTTCTCTCCTACTAGTCGTCCCGGGCTGTTGGTATTCGAATTCCATTGCATCTCATGAAATTCCCTGGCGGTTATCTGACGGAACGGCCGAGTGCCCCCGTCACGGGACGAGACGTACATGGTGTACTCGATCACCCAGCTCTTCCGTGTTCGTATACCACTTGAGAAGAGCGATGACCTTCCAAGAGTAGGCGAGTAGTCAGAGAGCCGCGTTTGATACCGGTGGGGGTGCTCTTTTCTCCACCTGGTCAGCGTAGCAGTTGGAATGATGGTGGATGTGACCGTCGTGAGGTGCGGGACATGAGGAAGCTCGAGGTCTGCCTGTATCTCTTGTTAGGGCGAGTTTTGGCCAAGATGTTACACATGTTCGCACATGTCGGTTCATGTGGTCGTGTCTCCAGCGTTGGAACGCAGCGCCTGGATCATCTGAATGTTGGCAATCCACCTCGATCATCTCATAAAGCACGCCTGCCGCGAGCCCGAGATGCTCATCGCCCATGTGATCTCGCAGCACCAGAAACACCTAGACCATGTTAGATACTGTTCATCGATCAGACATTTGGCTTCCTTACGAGTCGGATACCATCGCTATATCGGTAATTGCGAGGGATATGGGCACAGTATCTAACAAGAACGTTGCGGCATTCTTGGGGCTGGTTAGCCGGAATGCTTCAACGGCCTCCTTGTTGGGGATGCTAACTGTTTTCATCAAACACTTGGGTAGGATCGATCGGCTGATGCCCAGGTCTTGACGGAGACAGCTGTGAGATGTTGGCCATTCCCTGGCGACGGGGCCAGAAGCTTCCTTCGAGCAAAATGTTACTGTCTCGAAACAGGAACTGGAGGATGAGGGGGCAGGGTGAATTACGACCCAGATGCAAAGATTGGGAGGGCGCCATGTGGATTTGGTGTGGGCAGGTGTTGTTTAGGTAGTTGGAGGTTTTCCTGCGCTGGAGTCACCTGGGAGGCGGGATGCACTCGGTGTGATGTATGTATGTATAATTGAGGAAGCAACGTGTCATGGGGATAGAAGGTGTGCCCTTCCTTTCTCTATATGTTGGGGTTGCACTTGCCATCTAGGTGACGCCTACCGAGTACATCCCCAAAACCTATATTCTGCCTACCTACTTCAGGTAGACAGGTGCCTTGAGCCTGGAAATATGGGCTCCTTCCTAGAAAACAAATAGTTGATACCTGCGTGACGACAGCATGGAGCACCGATGATATAGATAAACTTTAGGGTAGGCCAAGTGCGGAGGTTGAACCGTAACTCCAAACGAAATCAATACAATTGAACTCTACCAGAGTTGCTATGTTGCCTGCGATATGCCATACCTCTGTAGACGTCCTAATGGGTTGGGGAAGGAGGCAGTTGGGCTTGATAAATCATGGATGTCTCGTTGATGCTTTTGGCGTGAGATAAGTTCCTTTACCCCATCTTTGGTCTTGGTCAATGTGGCACAGCAGATCGTGCAGATAATCCGCTTATCCGACTGCAGTAACCGTCCTTTTACGAGATCAGAGCCACGAAATTGACAAGGCCAGGTTGTCAGCGCAAAGCACGGCGTATCATTGGAAGAGGCCATCTTGTTGCATGCATGGGGTTCTTTGGCGTCCATCCGGCCCCTCATCTCCGCCACTTGCGCAGTAGCGCATGTTTCTCCAAGATGAAGTTCGCTAGGTAAAACAGTGTGTTTACTAACAAAAACCATCCATGCCCCGTTTATCCGCTCCCGAGACAACAGCCGTCCCTGTGGTCCAGTCCCGAAGTCAACTCCCGGATCCCAAAACGGCATCTGCGGCGGTCTCTCCCCCAGATACCCCACTGGAAACCGCGGAGGAGAGTGGAAGCCCATGACGCCTGTCTGGCTGGCAACCGCTACGGCAAGTGCGCTGGGGTTTTGCTCATGGCCATTGGCTTTGATGCTCAAGCGATGACAAGACAAGCAATGGTGGCGGTAGCGATTGCCTTCCCGAGGCCTAGGCCGAGACTTCTTCCATCTTGCCCAGCCGTGAGAGGGTCCATGGAGTCAGCAACCTCGTACCTAAACACTCTCCACATCCCGAGCTCGATGCCGTGATCAATTTCGTTGTCTCTGCGACCCGGTAAACACAGCCTGTTCGGTTGCCTGCTCGGGAGCAATCCTCGGTTCGCTTCGAGCTGCTTCACACCGTTGCTGACTGCCAACCCACTACTACTGTCTCAAGGCGATCTGTTTGCATTTGCATATATTACCCCATCCTGCCCCCCCGACTCGCTCAGATCCAGCACACTTGGCTACTCACGTCTAGCTACTCAAGCCTGATATCTCTATACCTCTATCGCCATGGCACCAGAAGACCGTTCGCCTTACTATGATATTGGTAAATGAACTCACCCCCGCCGATTACATTGCTCATATCTGACATTAATCCGCCCAGTCATTGTCGGAGCTGGGCCAGTTGGCCTCATGCTCTCAACATGTCTTGCCCGCTGGGGTTACAAGATAAAGCACATCGACAACAGAGCCGAGCCAACACCGACAGGTCGAGCTGACGGCATCCAACCACGTTCGCTGGATCTTCTTCGCAACATGGGCCTCAAGTCTGACATCATGGCTCACCACCCTGCCCGCGTCTACGAGGTTGCCTTCTGGGACCCCCCTTCGTCAGGACACGGCATTGTCCGGACAGGGACATGGGCGAGTTGCCCCGACTTTATCGACGCTCGCTACCCCTTCACAACATTGCTCCACCAAGGTCTGATTGAACGGGTCTTTATCGCGGACTTGGAGAAGAATGGGGTGCAGGTTCAGCGCCCATGGACCATCAAGAGTTTCACATCGGATGAGCAGAAAAACCCCGAGTACCCTGTTACCGTCGAGCTGGAACATGTGGACGGAACAGCCCAGGAGACTCTGCATGCCAAGTACCTCTTTGGCGGTGAGGGTGCGAGGTCGTTCATCAGAAATCAGCTTGGTATTGCAGTTCAGCATAAGGATCCCATTGCGCATGTCTGGGGAGTCATGGACGGCGTTGTGATAACCGACTTTCCTGACATCAAGGTGATTTTACTCCCTAGGTGTCCCATACTTCTTGCATTACTGACCAACTATCAAGATGAAATGCACAATCCACAGCGAGTACGGCTCTATCATGGTAATCCCCCGGGAGAACAACATGGTCCGCCTCTACATTCAGATCGCGTCCTCGACAGACCCAGACTGGAACCCCAGGCAAACAGCTACCGAGGAACAAGTGCAAGAATCAGCCAAGAAGATCATGCAGCCCTACTCGATCGAATGGGAACGCGTGGAATGGTACTCGGTCTATCCCATCGGCCAAGGCATCTCGGATCGATACACGCTAGACCAGCGCGTTTTTCTTGGAGGCGATGCTTGCCATACCCATAGCGTGAGTTTTGTTCCCAGTTTATCATGATGATGCTGACATCAGAGTAGCCCAAGGCTGGCCAAGGAATGAACACCGCCTTCCTCGATGCCCAGAACCTCGCCTGGAAGATCCATGCTGTCGAATCTGGCTTCGCAGATAGGGAGATCTTGAAGACGTATGAGACAGAACGCAAGCATGTCGCTGAGTCCTTGCTCGACTTCGATAACCGATATGCCAAACTGTTCTCGCAACGGCCCCCAGCGGCTGATGAAGTGCGCGCAGCCTCGGCCAACCATGGCAGCAACCAAGAGAATGACTTTATCAAGACGTTCAAAGAGTCGTGCGAGTTTACAAGCGGTTACGGAGTGTACTACAAGCCCAATGCCTTGAACTGGTCGCCCGAGCACGCAGTACAATCGCCATTGGTTCACCCGAAGGGCACCAAGTTACGGACGGGACGTCTCTTCATCAACTCGAACGTGACAAGAGTGGTTGATGCCAATGTTGTGCATCTGGAACAAGAAGTCCCACTGAATGGCGCATTTCGAATCTTTGTCTTTGCAGGTGTTCCCGAGACGACGCGCCAGGCACTCCAAGACTTTGCCAACAACCTCGGAAGCCAGCGATCCTTCTACGCGACGTACCAGCGACCGGATCTAGACAAGGTCTCCTATCACGAGAAGCATCTCCCTCATAGCCGCTTTTTTACGCTGTGCACGATTTTCGCTGCCAAGCGAAGCGGCATCGAGATCTCACGCGACGTGCCTGGAGTTCTTGCCCGATACCGAGACCACATTTACGCCGACGACCGATCAGACTCCCGGCTACTGAATGCGAAGGCTGAGGCACATGCCAAGATGGGGTTGGATGAGGAGCGCGGCGGAGTGGTAGTCGTCAGGCCTGATGGCTATGTGGGCATCGTAGTTAGCCTCGTCGAGGGCAGCGGGACCGCGGACGCACTGAACGAGTATTTCTCGTCTTTCTGCACGAAGAAGCTGGGACAAACTATGGCGCAACTGTAAGATGAGCTGGCCGTGATGTTGATATGGTCGGATAGATACGTTGAGTTTTGGATACTTGCTGGTGAAGATCTACACGCATCTATGGGTATAAACAAGTAAGAACAGCATGTAAACATCAAATTTATGCATTTGAATCTATCCGCTATTAAAAACGGAGTACTCGACCCGAAGGACGACGGCTGGATATGCGTGGTGTAGCGTCATACCCAGCAAAGGCTTGCATCTAACCTACACGTGGATATGCACAAGGGATGCATGAAGTGCAGTCGAGCTGGGAAGTTAAAACAAGAGTCTTCTATCGTTTCAGCCTTGCAAATTGTCGATCCTCGGTTTGGTAGACTTGGGACACAGTACGTAGTTTCATCTCTACTCTTGGTGCGCGGAATGGATGTTTAGATCTGATGGATACGACCACCTCCTTTGGAGTTGGAGACCCCGACTGGGCGAGGGCCCGAAGATCAGTAGATCAGGTACGTACCGTCCGTTCTGGGGTTGAATGATTGACCAATGGAAAAACAAGAACTTCAGGCTGGTGAGACTCTGCAAATCCGACCAATGATAATTGTCCATGAGCGCCACATTGGCCCCGCCTAAGCTGCCAGCCAACACTGCGCAACTGCCAAACGCAAACTTCAGTGAAGCTTCGCTATTCTTTCACCTTACAAGCGACCTCTCCAGCGACTCCAACGGCCCGACGACACACGCCATGGCTACTGCCATGACCTCGCCGTCCACGAATCGAGTAATATCAGAGCATTAAATGCT
Organism: Fusarium protoensiforme; assembly: GCA_011320165.1. Classification (NCBI taxonomy): domain Eukaryota; kingdom Fungi; phylum Ascomycota; class Sordariomycetes; order Hypocreales; family Nectriaceae; genus Fusarium; species Fusarium protoensiforme. The sequence goes on from JAANQP010000058.1 coordinate 58,462, forward strand.
CAGCGAATTATACACGTCATTATTATTGACTGATCCCGTCGGCGCGTCCTCGCGCGGGCGAGGTTAAATTGGTCGACGCGCCTCGACCTCCCCTCCTGCCTTTGTTCTCCCCTTCATCATCAGCAAACGCAGCTTCGATTCACCATCATTGCGCTTTCGCTTCTAAACCAGCTTTCATTTTCGTAAGACACACCCGTTCTGGCTTGTTCGCTGCTCCTCGTTTGAGTCACTGCACTTTTCGCTCTCGCCACTGTCAAGCACTGCCAAGCACCTGCTGCTTTGTTTGCTCTTGTCTTTGTTGCCGTCCGCGACTGCATCTAGATAATCTTCTTTCACCTTCAGACTCGCTTTGTTTACGATTCGGGAGCTGTCTCCTGTCATCTTCACTGACCTGGGGATTCGCTCTTGCTTTCGCTAAACTGGCTTCCACTTCACTTCACTTCACTCCTTCATTCACAATTCACTTCCACACTTTCCATTTTTGCGCCCGTCTCTCTCGCACGCACCTTCACGATGTCCTTTTCACCTTACGCTCGCGCCGTCATCCACAACTCCGCTGACATTAAGGGCTACCCAAGACCTGCGTGGCTTCGGAATCATCAAGTCCTTCCAAAGCAACGTCGTTCTCGGGCTGCTTCTAAGCAGGCCCCCCCAGTTCCTCAGGAACCAACAGCGCCACCCATCACACCTCCCAGACGCATCAAACGACCCAATAGTCGTCTTCAGATCAACAGCCCGATACCTCGTCCCGATACACTCGCCGATCCCACAATCCGCGCCCGATTTGGTGTCACCGACTCTCCGATCCCGTTGAACCTTCCCCCTCGCCCATCACGAAAAGCGCCCAACACTCCTGCGCTTCCCGCGAAGCTTGCTGTTTCTGATCCAAACCTGGTCGTTGTCAATGGCATCCAAACCCGCAAGCGCCACGCCGAATACACCGAAATCGAACTTGTTGCCGCAGTCAACGGCATCACAGACACTTTCGACTCGATTGTTACTATTCGAGAAGGCGAGACTGTTCCTAACGTGGAACCTGGCCAGCAGGCCTATGTAATTCCTTCCTTGCTGTCATGTCCGATTCGTTACTGACAAGCTCAACAGAATTCATACCGTATGCTCGGGTTTCTACCAGGCCCCCGATCCCTTACCAGGATGATATCCAGCATTTATTCGGCCGTTTCCGGCCTGGGAGACAAGATTGGCAGGATAAGTACGCCATCACCTCTGGCTTGACTCTCAGGCATGTGCTTACCTGTGTTACAGTCAATCCTCAGTCGTATCGAGTCGCCGAGTTTCGCTCCTATCTAAACGACAGCCAAGTTACCAACAAGCGTATCAAGATCAGCAACGACCAAGATGACGGCAAACCTGAGAGCGCTGCTCGCGGCGATGTTACCCCCGACGTTGATGGATTGCGTTGGGTTGATCGCGATGGTCTGGGCGCCTTGATGGATGAGTACAAGCTCTTTGTCAGAGCTATCGCCAGAGTCTGGGACTGTCTTTCTAAGGGAGGTCGGGTGGACGCGAACAAAGAGCTCGAACCCCTGCGCATCTTCCTGGCCGACAATGCGAGCGACCGTGCCATGTTGAGTAATGGCGACGGCCACGACCTCTGCGAACTCTTCGCCCTGCAATTCAAGCGGGCTTTCGAATTCTTGGATAGCATCTATGAAATTGGCGTCATCGTCAAAATCCGAGATGGAAACGAGACCGTTCCTACCGTCCTCGACTACAAACTTTCCCCGACCGCTATCGAGAATATGACCTCGATCAAGAACTTCTTATCCGCCCCAGCACTACCTATCATTTGCAAGGATATCCTACAGAAGCACAGCGAACTCGAAGCCAAGTTATCCCAGGCTTTCCTGAACACGATCATACTTGACCTCGAGGCTATCATTCGCAACATTCCCGCCCCAAGCTACGTTCTCTCCAAAGATTATCGTGAGAGGCTTCAGGCTACCTTCCCACCGCCCCCACGAACTGATTTGGATACGCATCTTCTACTCCCGGGAGCTTTCCCCGATTTTGATGAGCTTAAGGAGCCTGCCGAGGTGCCAACTACGCCCTCTGTTGAAGAAATCCCCAGGGAGTCGATCAAGGTTGAGCCTCAGCCCAAGCTTACACCACCCGTTGTCCCTCGCCCCAACTTCTCCAAGACCGACTTCATTCGTACAGACATTGTCAAGAAGACTATTGACCGGATAACATCCGAGGATTATAGATCGACCTTCTATGAAGACAACGAAGAGCATCGCGCAATCAAGGACTCCTATATCACCGACTTTGAACCTAAGATTCCCCTCACTGCAAAGGAGGTGGGATCTCTTAAGTCAATTCTGCGGAACCGAAGGAAGCACCCTTCCAAAGTCACGCCCAAGCGGCTGGGAATAACGCGCCCACCCAAGTCTGTGCGCTTCGCCGATTCTACTCTCAGTCCCCGACAACGGACGCACATGGGACTTGATGTTCCCAAGCGTATCAGACACAACCAAAGAGGAGAGCCAGTTGCGCCCTCGGAGGAATTCCAAGAAAACCGACCCGCCTGGGCACGTAAATGGCTCAATCTCCAATCTGTCCCAAGCAAGGAGTCACCCCAAGACCGTATCCTCCCTACATTTCGCCGTCTTGAAGAGAAAGACGGACTTGATCCTGCCGCTCGTATCAATGAGCTGTTTGCCCTCCCCTCGCTCAAGCTGCTTGAAATCAGTGATGATTCAAAGGCGGGAATAGAATTCCAGAAAGAGCAGGCCGCGTTGAAGGCCGCCCAAGAGGCACGTCAGGCAGCCGAGGCAGCGAGGCGAGAGGCTGAGGAAAAGGCTCGAAAGGAGCTCGAGGAACGTCTTGCTCGATCCGGTGGACTCCGAATGCCCATCCAACCCTTTGTTACACCTGTGTCTGCATCATGGCAGACAAGGGCACAGGACACGCTCCGTGCCGCCACTACAACTACCCTCGCAAAGACAATCGAGGGAGTCGATTTACGTCGTCACGACTTTGCCAAGGTGGTTTCTTCCACAGAGTGGCTCAACGACGAGATCGTCAACGGATCTCTCATGTGGCTCGACCAAGCCATCAACTCGGCTGCTGGCATTAAGGATGTCAAGAGAGCCACCCGCAAGTGTTTGACCATGTCGTCATTCTTCTTCAAGAGACTTCAGGACCAAGGAGTAGCACGGACTCAGCGAACCCTTCGGAGATATGGAGTCGAGAAGAGGAACTTGCTCGATGTCGACACCGTCCTACTGCCTATATGCGAGCGCGCTCACTGGACGCTGCTTGTTATCCGTCCATCAAAGCGGACTGTGGCTCATATGGACTCGTTGAATGCTAGAGGCAACCCAACCTACACCAACCTCGCTGTGGCATGGCTCAAGGACGTCTTGGAGGAGAAATTCGTTAAGGATGAATGGAAGGTGATCTTCCACGAGGCCCCACTGCAGAATAACGGCCATGACTGCGGAGTTCACACTATCACAAACGCCATGTGCGTCGCGCTGGGCCTCAGCCCCGTCGACTCCTATACGGCAAGCGATATGCCTGCGCAGCGGATCCGCATCGCATGCATGCTACTTAATGGCGGCTTCAAGGGAGAATTCGATTTACGAGTATACTAGTATCGATCATTGGTTTCCAGTCCATCATGGCTTATCACTGTATGACTTATGCAGGCGTTTCGAGGCAGAGTGCGATAGTCTCTGTTGGATGGTACTAGGTGTTTTGGGACGATACCACGAGCTGACAGTTGCATCACTATGGCGTTTATCTTTTTTTGGATGAGATGGGTTGCGTGGGAGAGGAAAAGCTCGCCAGGATGGCTTGAGCATGTTGTTTGAATGAGTTGACTAGGAGGCGGCATGGGGCACAACAGTACAGTTTTGAGATTCTGTCTGTATCAGACGAGAGAGGCAGAGGCCAAGAGAGTGTTTGAGTGGTTGGATTAGGTCCCCCAATAGCAGAAAGAGAGAGGAAGAGAGAGGGCTTGAAGACAGAATCCAGCTGTTGACGAATTCCTTGGCTGCATACCTCGTGTGATGTCTTCCCATGCCCTTTCTTTGTTGTCATTGGCGCTATCGATTACGATTCGTCATAGCTGAGGCGTGTTGAGGCGTGCTGAAGCCGTCACCAACAGGCTGTCGTGATATGGCGTCTTTGGCCCCATGGACCACAGGGTCCATGATAGCCTACCTCGGGGCAAGGCATACCACGCGCCAAAGCACCACCACCTCTTGATACCGAGACGGGGGTAACTTATCTGCACCCTCCAACAACACCCATCCCATCCATCCTTGACACAGACATAGCAACGTCTTGAAACAAAGGAGCCGCATGCCCACGAGCCAGCACCCATGACCATGGTTGGCGGGGAATTACTCATTCCGTTACGTACACAAAGAGACGGCTCCAGGGACCTGTCATGCTCCGCGTAAGCGAGGTATGAGGCAGTGAAGAGAAGAGCCTCAAAGGACCAGCGGGCTTTGTTCCTGGGAGTAGCGTCTTCCCATAGGTGGATAGCAGCGGCGGCACGTGGGTCCCCTGACTGTGAACAGGGTGCGCTAAGGATGGGATTGCTGATGTCGGAGGTTTCTTCTTGTCTCTTCTCCCATTTCGATGCATGCAATGCATGTGCTGGGGTTAGTCTGCTGGGAATCAACTCGTGTGTATGTAATAAGACGTGCTCGTCTGATGTTGGTGGATAGCTGGCCCGCCCCGGCCCCCTCTTCTGAAAGGGACAAAGAAGATAGTTTCTTGGCTTCGTCTTGGGACGGAGCTGATAACCGGCACCGCTGCCGAGACACACAAAGATAAAAACGAGAGACACAGACAGACCGGGTCACCATCAAGGTGGGTCACTGACTACCAAGCCAGCACGATTCAAGGGTTTGCAAGGCATTCGGACATGAAAAGGTCAGGAATGCTTCTGGCGAACGTGGCTTGATACAGGAGGTCCAGTGACGTTGGTGGAGACGTGGAGAATAACAGCCATTTTCGAGAAAGTTCGACAGTTGCTTCTAGAAGGAAAGAAAATGAGGCGAGTAGACTCGGCCAAGGGCCAGACTGCTGAAGGCTTCACGGCGTCAAAGAGCCAAAAGTTTGTTTGTATGATGCCAGTACCCTGGAAACGGGTTCCCGTCAAACCAAGACCCCTGGGGAGCTGAGAGGCTGTACCAGAGTAACTGGCTGGGTCCTCCCTCTCAAGCCGTCAAATGTTGGATGGAAAGTTTGTGTCTGGTGTTCCGAAAGCCCATCTCGTGGGTTGCACCAACACTCGTTTGCTTGCCAAGTTACATGGATGTTAGTTCGCCTGTGTTAGTTGTCGAATATGGCTCCGCAAACAAGGCGTTGTGGCACCAAATATCCATCCGAAAACGTTGATAGTTGCGAACTGCTCTTCGGCATGAACTGCAAGTTTGCCACCAGGAACACAAGGAGCTAGGCGACAAAGCCATCTGTATCTCGGTACCGCCCTCCAATCACACGCCGTCCTGAGGAGGGCAGAGCGCTTCTAGACGACTACTATGTGAGCGGGATCGTTCCGTGGTGGGTGCTCAATGGGGGCACGGGCAAAAGATGGCTCATCATATCGGAGATTGGAACTTTGCCCAAGCTTGTTACGATGGGGGGTTGGCACGTTGTAGTGGCAGCGTGGGTGTGGACGACACGAGCAGGCCCTTGTCGGCCTGGCCGTCTCGTGGGTATCCCCTCATGAGCTGAGTCTCGAGACGCTGAGCCATTGCCAGGACCCAAGCTCCTGGGCAACCGTCAACCGCCACCGCCGATCCCTGAATCCATCTGCCGATGCGCCGAGATCGTAACGGTGACCAAAGGGATGGGAACCGAATGTTGCGCGGACCTCGCGTAAACCGCGTCATGGGGTCACCTAGCCTTCATGCCAACAGTGCTAGATGCCTTCTTGACAGGCACCTGTTAGAAAACCCCCCCCCGTTGGCGTCTGTATCCGGTTCTGACTGCATCCCTGGCTTGCCGCCTGTTTGTCCCAGTCCCGTCCGTTGGGTCGCGGACCGTTACAGCAGTGGACTAATAGCTGGACACGAAGTCAGTTGTGTCGCAGAATGGAGACAAGCGGCGTCCGTATGGATATGCCGAGGAAGAGAGAAAAAAAAAAAACCAATAGTTCCAAAAAGCCCCGGGCGTTAAAAAAAAAAAAAAGTCTTCTAGAACATGCGGAGAAGATCACATCGGAATTGGCTGGATCTGGGTCTGTGGAGGGTCTTTGAGAGAACTGCCGCGAGAACAACCGGGTCTTGTCGGCGCTGCGTAGGATGATTGTGGCAGGATTTTTTTTCTCTCAGTCGTCTCCGTGGTTTGGTGGTGAGGCGATGGAGACACGGCGAGGCCGGTTGGATGAACGAACGGTTGTCGAGTGGTGTCACCAGCCGACAAGGGGTTAAAACACAAGGGGCCCGGGGTGGTGTGGTCCGTGTCAACGGCCAACTGGCTCCTTTTGCCAGATCGGGAAAGTTTCTAGAACCGAACGCCACTCGGGTGATTGCTTCTAGAAGGATTCCGATGAGGCTTCTATTAGGCTTCCATCAGGCTTCCAGAACAAGCAAATCTGGCCAAGAACGGTGAGACGGGTCCAGGGGGAGCCATCGACTTGTCGTGGCACCCCCCCAGCAAGCCGCCGTCGTCCTATTGTTGTGGCCTGTGCTTTGTTGTGTGATGCTGCTCGGGTTTGATACGTCGTACAAGACCCGAGGTTGTGAGAGAGCCAACCAACACGACAATCCACGGCCCGTTGCAAGAGCTGGCTAGCAGGCACGGCTTCCTGCATGCCTAGACCCCTGGCATCTCCAACCCGTTGTTGCACACAGGGCCTCGATCTTTCTAGACCTGCCAGCACTACGAGATTGCTGCTCCTGTCCGATTTAACACTGCCAAGGCACTCCGAGAGGTCGAGCGCGGTTGAGGAATGAGGTCCTGTACTGTGGCTGGGATGCCGGGATGCTGACTGGTACAGACAGCATGGCTGCTGTATGTATCGCCTCACTAGCAACCCTCCCCTACCGTCCCTGGCAACCCGGGCGGCTTGGTCAGGTTGGCGCATGATGCATGAAGGTGGCCAGCCAGCTTTCGATATCCAATCCGACTTGTCATCCTCCAGACGAGTGGCTGGCTGCCCGCTCAAGCATACAACTAGAGCTTAATCCAAAGAGGAGCCGGCCTCCGGTATGTAAGGCAACCTTTCATATGGCAAACGAGACCCTGATCCACCAAAGTTAGAATGAAATCTTGGACCAGTCAAATCATAGGACCGAGAGCTGTCATCCGGAAATGAGCCTTGTGCACATGACAGGTGTGTGTGGGTTTCTTTCCAGAGTCACCATCTTGCCCGTTTGCGAATCGACGATCAGCAAGACTATCCTGGATGAGAAGGACGTGGTCTCAGCCCTGTGTCACTTTGTGATGCTTGGCTCACCGGAAACTGTTTGCCCTGATCCAAGTTGAAGGATGGGATGACGGCATGGACCATTCCAACACACCGTTCACATTCTTTGCCCTGTTTCTCCAAGATGCGGAACAAGGCATCGCAGGAGCAATTGGCAGCTTATGGCGTTGCAATTGTCGATTCCATTGTCTTGCCAGTGGATTGAGGCTATCTTACGTCAGTTGTGTAACGGGCTTCTCGTCTTAGGCCAGCTACTCACCTTGTCGGGAATAGTGTGTCATTGTCTTATCCATATTGTAGGCCCCTGCGGCCAAGAGCATCTCCTGGATTATATCGCGCCACAATTGGATCAGATGTGGTGGTGAGCTCGGGAAGAGCCTCACCGACAAGTGCCGATCCTGGTGGAAACCATCGATAGGAGAAAGCTTAGGTGGTGTCAAGAAAAGCTTCATCGCGTGCTTCGACGGTGCGGCACACTGCGGCTTCTTGAAACATGGATTCCAGCAGCCGGCCCAGTCAGTGTTGTGGTTTGATGGGGCAGCCATGGATGCACGGCTTCACGCTCATCATGAGATCAGACATGGAACGGCGGCGGACTTGGGCCACCGGTCTGCGACTATTGGGTGGATGGTCGTCGCGATCCCGGCAGCCCCCAGCGACCCCATCTTCTCCAGTCCAAGCCTTTCAAGGTGTTTGTTGGAGTTGAGGTGGTGAAGGAGGAGGTGGAGAGACGGCCCAGTCGCTTGCCGCTATGACACATATCTGGGCCATTGAAAGATTGCCATGGCAGGGATGGGGGAGATTCTGTTGCTAAGAATTGTTCGATTCGAGACCCATCTGATGCCGCAATCGCCCGCCTACGCGCGGTTATTCATGGTGTTTGATGTGTCGTCCTTGGGCGCATCCCCAACCTGTTCGCACACCTGGCTGGCGCTGTTGCAATTGGTTGCTTCGATGGAGAGATATGAGACTAGCAAGAGGTCTGCAGTTGCACGGGTTCTGAACAGCTCGGCAACTCACAGAGACATGCAGTAATGGTCGTGATACGCGATTCGGTGTATGGGCTTGTTGCGGTTCGGAGCGAAGTCGGCCAAGGGGTGACGGGACGCGCCGAGCTGTTCACCGTCCTTCACCGTCATTTCCAGGGGCTGACGAATTACGGAGTATAGGATATTGTGGGTTGTCATCCTGGGTGCGCTATGTATCATCATCAAAGTGACAGATGATGTAGCCGACTGTTCTCCCTTCCCGTGTGAGTGGTGTACTCGCTGACTTGGACCGGCGCCGCAAACCCAAACGGCTGGAAAGGATGGGATGAGATGACGAGCTGTAAGCAGTCGCACCCACTCCCCCCCCAATGCCCCGGGACCAGATTGATTGTTAACCAGGCGCTGAGTGCCGGGAGGCGCCCACATTGGAGAAGTGCCCTTTAGCCCGCTTGGAGAAGCGGGCGTTGCCCATCTTCTCCTCACGAGAGATCAGAGACGACGCAGCCAGTCAGGTTCAGCGAGAGGTGGGAATGGTACGACAGGGGGGAGGGCCAGGAAACATCCCTAGTGCTCATCGCGATCGGCCGAGCTACCGTCCTCTAGCGGCAAAGCCAAGATGGTTTGGGGGCCGGGGGCCCAGTCACGGCGCGTCGCTATTCGTGCCGTCTCGGCCTCGCGCTGCACCGCAAGGGGCCCATGACTGCGAGGCCCACCCCTCAGAGGTTCCTGGAGGGTGCCACTTGGCGCCATGATGGGCTTGGGCAGCGCAGGTCCACGGGATGCTTGGTTAGGACGCAGAAAACCAGACGTGGTGCTGTGATCCAGCGGAGATGGTAAGAAAACAGCGCCAAGCCAAGACAAGAGAAGGAGGACGGCGGCGGCGGCTAACGATGACAAGCTGAGATTGTGCCTAGCAAAATGACAAACCCTTCACCAGGTTTCATGGCCTCATCGTGCTGTGGTCTTGGCCGATGCGAGCGTCTATGGCTGGCGGCTGTAGAGGTTATTGGACCGGAGACTCCCATGTCTTTAACGGAATGAAAAGAGTGGTGACGGCAATGATGAAAGGGCGCCGGCTGTGCTGTGGTCGTTGCAGCATGTAGACCTGGCAGATGGTGTTTGATTTGTTGCAGCGTACCACTAGGTTGAGACACAGGAGATGATGTTATTGAAAGGGGAGAATGATCGTCCCTTTGCACGTGAGGAAAGCGCTGCGGTGCAGGCGTGACGCAGTGATCCTGCCCAAAAAGACACCTAGCGGTCGATGACGATCTTGGGACTTGAAGATCCCAGGCTAACTAAGTGAAAATCTCCTATTTCCGAGTTGGGACCACTTGGAGAGTCTTTTGAACTTGCAGCTCTCTGACGTGTGTGTATATGCGTCTCGTGAAAGCTATTAGATGAAGGTTGATAGTGATCCGACTCCCTGATTACATACGTCGTTGACATTGCTAAGCAGAGGGCACCTGCGCGGTTGACTGTGCCAATTGCTACACGGCCCACGTACGCACGCACGCTACCTTGGAGGCGTCAACCTAGGCGGCGTTTATCTGCAAATGTTGCTGAATCCCTGGTTCACCCAGATTACAAAAGGGCAATTGGAGTGAGAGCGTGCGGGGAACGCGCCCTTCTTTGGACTTCTTCAAATTGGATTGGTTCTGGTTGCCACTAGCCCCCACACCATCGCCTGTACAGCTCTCGATCTCCGCGTCCGTGTTGCTGAGGTCTCTTGTGTGGCTTTCGGGCTTCCATGGCGACGAAAAGGAAGAATTGGGAGAATGCGCTGGGCTAGAGCGAGACAAACAGTCTGGGACAAGGACCACAACAAGAGCGGGATGAGCAAACTTCATTCAGCCCAGGGACTGGGGCTCGCAGCCTGCTCCGGGCAGTCAGCCTCCACCATTGGCCTCCTTCGCGCCCTTCTAGCGTCCTTCTAGTTGACCATCTCCACTGCCAGACCCTGTCGTTTTTCTTGTCATGGCCTTGTTGTGAATCTCACCCTTTCTGTGTCAGGCTTCAGGCCCACCAGGTAAGTGGCTTCGCCGGGCTGGCTTGACGAACGGACCCTTGTGGGATCAACGTGGTGCCCGATCGTATTCCCGTAGGACGAGACAGACGAGCTCGCTCCGAGAAAAGCATGCATGTTTGCACATCGTGTGGAGCATCAATGATCGCCTCTGTCTCCATGGCATCGTCGTGGTTTTTATGTTGTTCCTCTTGCCCGCCAACTGCTTCCACGGCTGTTTTTTTTCTCCTGTTGCTTGTCTCGCCCTTGGCTGCGTCACGGTCCGGCCACACTGATTCGCCACACTCGCCTCGGACCTGCCAGCGCTCGAGCCTTACCTGTTGTTGTATAGGCGCCTTACATAATCGCACGAGCGCCAACATAGCTCTCGGCGTTGTCCGTGACTTGCCTGACTGAAGATATTCGTCCGGGATTGACTGAACTTTTTTCCCTTCCACGAGCCATCATGGCCCAAGTCAATTCAGCCACGTGCCTGAATCAGAAGCGATGCGCTCCGTTCCCCTCCGCATCGTCAGGTTGTTATGCTTTTCCGTCGACGTTGGATGATGTGATGAATTGGGGAATTCTGCGAGCTTGCCATTCATCGTTCGCTTGGATCTCACCCCAGTGGCCGAATTCCCCGCTGAGGCGGGAGCAAGAGAGAACGGGACACGTACCCGTGCACTGCCGTTGGCTCTCTGGAGAGGCATTGGATACCCCTTTACCAATCGAGGAAGCCTTGCTCCGTAGTAGTGGCACACTCTCAGTGCCTTTGGTGTCTTCCTTGTCAAAGAAAAAGGACACAAGAAAGGGCCACTGGATGCCTTGCTCACCCTCCCCCCCTTCAAGCGCCAGACTGCGAACCGAACCCCTGTTCAAGTACCCATAATGGAGCGAGCTGTTGTGTGACCCCTGCTGGTCCTGACAGTCACCAGCCCTCGCGAGCCTGGGCAGCTAACCTGCGCTGACGGGATGCTCGACAGGGGTACGTACCTTACGTATGGAGATCCATCCCGTGCAATGCAATGAATTTGATCTGTGTGGAGTCATGCCGACCATCGTGGCTTGGATGGTTCGTGGGTTCTATTGGTTGTGTCGGGGTTGGCTTGGCTGGCCCTGCCCTTCTTTGCACCTTCCATCGTCGTCGTTGTCGCCGCCACCGTTCGCCGCCGCCGCCGCCTCCGCCTCCACCTCCGCCTGGTAGGCTGTCTCTGTCTGGTCCCTCTGTTTCCGGTCGCGTCTGGGTTTAATCGACTTTTTTTTCTCTCCCCCTTCCCTTCTTTGCGGGTTGTTCTTACGTAGGCTTGGCACATGCCCGCACCCCGTGCACACCGTGGTCGTACCTTCCGTCCCTTACGGTAACCCGGTCGTCTCCCGATCGTCTGGTTTCCTCGCTCCCTCCGCTGCAATCGTACCCTCCACTCGCACCTGCCGTCCCTCCCTCTTGCCTGTTGTTGACGTCGTTTCGGTTAAACACACGCCTGGGGCTCCATCTACACCTACCTCATTGACTCCTACGCCTACCTATCCTGGTTCTGTCCTCTCTATCCCGTCCTCTTCATCTCCACATCCACATCCACCCTTGGCTTCTTTCTGTCCCGTCTGGCTTCTCCTCATTCACCAATGGTGAGGAAAAAAGGCGAAGAAAAAAAAAATCCCATCGGGTGTCTTCTGTTTAAAACAAGCTCGGCCCCAACCCCCGTCACCCATTCTGGTCGCCTTCCTTTTTCTGGGTCTGTTCCCGCAAATCACGAGTGACGACACACACAGCCTCTCCAGCTTCGCTCTCGACCGTCAGGCACATTCATCAACATTGCCTGTCTCGTTCTTATCGCAATTGTTCCCCAGGCGATAGACGCATCATCAACATACCTGATCGCATCGCTCCACGCTTCAACTGTAAACTACTTTCCCCTCACTCTCCTCCGAAGATCCCAAAACCTAAATCAGGACAGAGCAGCCAACCAGCCAGCAGATCTGCCGCCCTCGACTGAACCTTAGCGCTCCTCCGACGCCGTGCATACGCCCGCCGCGCCCACGCTCTTTTGTCCTTCACCTCCGCCTTCACCTTGGGTCTGGACCGTTATTACACTTTGGATTCCCCAGGACCGCATTCCTGACATCAACTGTGTCTCTTCTCCCAGCCAGGTCTCTCGCTCCAGACATTCGGCTGTCCGCTCGATAGACGCACGACCGACTCCACGCCACCAAACTCTCGTCGTCTTCGTCCAACCTTGACATTCTCGCTCCTCTCGATCCTCTCTGGCTCATGCCAAGCCCTCTGGCATAACCCACATCCGCGATCCGTCCGTCTGCGACCTGTCCCGCCGCCCACCGACTCCATTCGCTGGCTCGCGGCTTCCACGACCATCGCATTCCAGTCCCTTGGGACCTCCTAGCAACCTCGGCACCTCAAGTTCGACGGCCTCGACCCGACCTTGCGCCATCACCGCTTCGGGACTGATTGCCCTCCAAACGTCACGCCGGCCAACCCCTAGACAGCTGCTTTGCCATCTCGTCCCATCACCAATTCCGCTCTCCGTCCTGTCCGTTAGGACATTTCGCTCCTTTGTTCCGCGATTCGTCCCTGGACCTCGTTGTTGGAACCCTCTAAACCCAATTTTGGTTCCTTGTGGTGCGAATTGACGCCTTAACAAAGCCACCTTCCTCCGCATATCTGTCGTCACCATTGCGGCCGTCTTTTAGCATACTCCTCCTTGCTACATCGACAGGCGCTCCCCTGGCCTTATCGTCCCTGCGGCAGCCCTACTTCTAGACTCGGCGCCTCTTTCTGCCTCTAGCATATCAATATCTACGCCAGTCTAACTGCGTCAGACATCGATTACCCGCTTCGGCCGACACCTCCTCTACTCCGTCCGCATCCATATTACTTGGACTGCCCTCCCTCATAAACGCTTCAGAACTTCGATTAGTTCTTCTACTTGGTCTTTTCATCATTCTGCTACACGGCTTGGGACGCACCAGAGCGCCCCAACCCTAGAAATATGGGCTTGTCGCGTTCGCGGAGGCAATCTCCCGAGTGCCTGAGTCCCACTCTACCACCGCCATCCCCCCAGCCCTCCTCCGCCTTTGAGGACTTCTTCGATGTCGATTCCGCTCCTTCGAGGCCTATGAGCGAGGCCTTCATGTCCGGTACTTCAACACCCAACGGTGCCTTGGGCTCCCGACCACCATCCTTGGCCGAAATCCTCCTCGATGTCGCCTCGCCACCATGGAGCCTTACTGCCTTCATGGCTTACCTCTCCAACAACCACTGCATGGAGAGCCTTGAATTCACCCTCGACTCTCAACGCTATACCGCCATCTACAATGAGATGATTACCGATAACCCGAACCCAACTCAAGAGAACCACGATCGTGTTTGTGCTTTATGGGAGAAGCTTATGCAAGTCTACATCATCCCGTGCGCCCCGAGGGAGGTCAACATCCCCGCTCGCATCCGTGACGAGCTGCTCAACCTTCCTTGTGGCCCTGCCCCCCCGCATCCATCACAGTTGGCTGAAACAGGTCGGATTCTCTATGAGCTTATGAACGACTCCTTGCTGGTTCCCTTCCTCCAGTCCGTAGCTCCCATGCAGCTCGATGGACCTTCAGATGAACATGCCCGTGGATCCCGCCGATCTTCCAACAGCAACAGCCGCATAGGCGCACCAGTCCGATCGATGAACTCGATGCACCACATTGAGTCCGACTCCTTGACCGATGATAGCGACTGCAACTCCCCCCCTGGCATGGAGCCAATGACTCCCCCGACAACCCCGCCCATCTCAGAATGGGGCTTCACCACCTCTCCCGGAGGTCTTCAGCGTGCTGTGGCCGCACACAACAAAGGGTGGAAGAAGATGGGTGCCAAGCTGGGTTTCAACAGAAAGAGCTCAAGAACTCGCTCTACCCCCACGTCATCTCACCCCGCTCCGGAAGGCCTTCACCTGCATCACGACTCCTTATGAGGGTCACAGGTCGTGTCGTTACCTGAATCGCCCAACCAAGCTGACTGGACTGATGAGGACTCGCAAGAGGACCAGAGGCCAGAAAGCTCGCACCCTGGTCACCTACTGCCTGGCTCCATCCAGACAGACCTCAGTTGGAACCGCAACCCTGACCTCAGACAAGATGGTGGTTCTAGGGACGGCACGGCCGCAAGACAGGAATCTGCTCGAAGCTGCGGGAAAACAACTCTTGTCCAAAAGAATATCAGGATGAGAAGACGAATTCCCAAGACTTCGGAGCCGATGGCTTCCTTGCAGCCAACAAGCACACCTGCATTTAAGGGACAAGAACACAAGACACCAACCTCTTACTACCATTCTGGTCCCCTTGTGGCATCACTTTCAGCCTCTTCGCTCGCAGCGGATAGCGATGAAGAAAGCATGATGTTTTGTTCGACACCATTGAGCGACGTGTCTAACTACCTACCAAGTCCCATCCATAGCAGTGAGGACATGTCGTGTCCTCCGACGACTTTGGACAGCGAGTCATTCCGCTATGCCTCTCCCATCCAGGACATGTACGGATGGGACGCCGAACTCGACCGACGGCACTTCCCCCCCAGCCGTTCCTCTGTGGGTTCTAGCGAAGGATGTGACGCTATCGCTCTCAGCTACAGACGGGCCAACGGCAGCAAAGCCAGCTTGCTTCAGCGAGTTTTCCGTGTTGGCTCGTCCTCTTCGATGAGCAAGTACGAGACGGCGGTCTGAGGCGCTCTCTGACATGACCGTCCTCGTCTTGCTCTTTTCTTGTCTTTGCTTTGTTTTCCCCAACTTTTTCTTGTTTTATCCAGTGTTGGGTCTTTATTGCATGCACGAACATTATACAGGATACTCATAGAAGGTCATGGCGACGTATAGCAGGCGAGGCGTTGTGGATACATTTGTGGTTTTCTTATTTTCACGGAGCAGCATTATCGGTTTGGGTAGCCCGGATTCTTCTCTTCTTTGGCGAGACTATTTGGCTCTGGGTGTACGCACCAGGCCTTTCTGGGGGTTTTCAGGAAACGATGAGACTGCATTTACACGGGGCGATAAACGACCAAGCGGGCGCAATGGGATGCCCTGGATTACTGGTCTGACGATGCTACGGCCTTTATTTTAACGCATATTGGATGAGGTTACGGAAAAGAAAGAGAAGGACAGACAGGCAGTCTTGTCCGACTAGGTAGCCATGGCACGTCTTGATACCTCCCCTTCTGGTTAGGAGGGAATTGACAAGACTTAATGTATAAAAGATACAAAAAGAAGCTGCCTCGCCACTTTTCCTATCCCGGCCATCACATTCGTGAAGTTGATATACCGCGTAGACCACGCTCAAGGTGTTTATCAAGAGTAGCGTGACCTATAGTTGAATCTTGGCAAGGGAGGTATGAGTGGCGCCAGTAACATGTCAGTTGAGCATCCTGTGGAATGTCTCGAGTCGATGGTGAGCGAGGTGGTCACCTCAGATCTAGTCTGGATTTCCTTTTTCTTATTCTTTCCAATGGGATGAGATGCTACCTATCCAAGTTGAATACCAAGTAGATACTTTTACGTCCTCAATGGTGTCCTTCACCCCTCCGGGGCTGATGCTCCGGTGTGATGCCCTTCAACCCCTTTTCACTGAGGTCTGCTGATGCTAAACTCGGCCTGACTCAAGAGAGCCAGCCTCGTGATTGCTTGGGGACGAGCGTGGCGCCTTCTGTATGATGCATCAAGTCGATCGACATCCCAGCCGCCAGTTAGTTGTTCATATGACTGTTCTCGCAACTGTAGGCAACCCCTCCTCAATCGTCCTCCGAAGGCTTATCGTGACGCGAATACATCTTCCACTCAAGAGAATTGGCAAAGTCGAGTTTGCCTTGCTCGACCTGCTTACGCGTCGTTGTGAGCATGGGCTTTGGTAGACCCATCGATTCCAGATAGGCAACAGCTAGAGGGGTGAGATTAGCAGACGTCCCACAATAGGCAGAAGCAGAGGGGGACAAGGCAACGGCACATACCTTCTTTCCACTCGAGATCTTGTCTCTGGCGATCCCACTTGAGCTCCTCAGTCATAACATCCACGACCTTGGGAAGGGCTTCGAGAGCAGCCTGGGCATTGAGGAACGCCAACCGTGTGCGCCGGGCGAGGACGTCAACAGCGGTCTGGGCATACTCGTGTCGAACGGCGTAGCGAATCTCACCATCGACGAAGGGGTACAGCTGGGAGATACGCTCGCCGCGAGCAGGGAATCGTTTGTCGGTGAGCTTGCAGAGAGAGGCAACAGTCCAGGCACGATCGCCATAGGATTCAGTCAGATGCTTTGCTACCTCAGTCTCAACACCGAAGTGTTGAATGAGGGGGATGAAAAGAGTGTTGCTGAAGCCATGGGCACCAACCAGTCGGACCTTGTGGGTCTGGCATGTGCCGTCGAGGATCGCACCGTCGTCAATCATCTCAGTTCCGCTGACTCGAGGAGCATCCCGGACCGGCTGAGGCTTGAGCCCGAACTCATCGATAGCAGCATCTACACACTCCTCGGCCATCTGACGGTAGGTTGTCCACTTACCACCGGCGCAGGTGAGCAAGCCTGACGGAGCCACATCAATCAGATGGTTGCGAACCAGAGATTCCGTGTTTTTAGCCTTGGGATCCTTGACCAGGGGGCGAATACCGGACCAAGCAGCGAGGACATCACCCCGGCGCACATTGATTTCAGGAGACAGATAGTGGCTAACCTCGCTCAAGATCCACTCGATCGACTTCTCATCGGGCAGGGGGTTTGGCGAAATAGTGGACGGGGAGTCGGTGGTACCAGCGATAGTGTTGCCTTGCCAGGGGAGGAAGAAGATAACTCGGCCGTCTGACGTCGAGGGATCGATCAAACCCATCTTTCCAGGGCTGAAGTAACCAGGTAGAATGACATGAACCCCAGAAGCCGGGGCGACGATTTCCTTGCAATTTTGGTCGTCCATCTTGCGAATCGAGTCGGTAAAGGGTCCGGTGCAGTTGATGACACTCTTGGCACGGACTGTGATGTCCTCTACAGGCCGACCATCTTTAGCTGCGACGAGATCCTTGACCTTGGCGCCGCAGAGCTTGCCCTGATCGTCCTTCAAGAGGCCCGTGACCTCGGCGTGGTTGACAACGGTTGCACCATAGAGAGCGGCAGTCATGGCGATGGAAACATTCATGCGCGAGTCGTTGTGGGCACCGTCGTAGTAGACGAGAGCGCCAACCAGGTCTGTTTGCTTTAGCATAGGAAAGGCCTCGAGAGCTTTGCTGCGGGTAAGGAAGTAGGAGCTTTCGATGCCTTCGCTGCCAGCCAGAAAATCGTAGAACTTGGTACCGGCCCAGTAGTAGGGTGCTTTCCACCACTTGTCCAGGGGTAGCATGATGGGTAGCCAGGAGCTCAGATGAGGTGCTGTCTGGAGGAAATATTTGCGCTCCTTGAGAGCCTCCTTGACCAGCATGTATTGACTGTAGTCAAGGTTCCAGACTGCCTTTTCCAGGTAGCGCACTCCGCCGTGCACAAGCTTGGTGCTCTTACTGCTGGTGCCGCTACTGAAGTCATCACGCTCGACCACAGCAACCTTGAGGCCACGAGTAGCAGCGTCGAGGGCGACGCCAGCGCCAGTGGCGCCGCCTCCAATAATGAGCATATCATACTCCTGAACGTCTGGGCGGGAGCTCTCGCGAAGGTGGTTTAATTGTTCGTTGCGCGACTTGACGCGAGGGAACCGAGGAAGCTTGAAGGAGCCATCTGCGCCGAAAGTAGGGGGCGGAACAGCGGGAGACGAATGTCCAGTGAAATCGCGAGGTCGGTAGCTGTAGAGTAGGACAGCACCGGACGTAGCAACAGCACCGGGGAGTAGGAAGCGGCGAAAGATGCCGGATCTTGCCCCGCCGGCGGGCGACATGGCGAGCTTGAAGCCGCGCTGAGGCTAGAGTTGGAGCTTGAGCTAAAGCCGGAGCTCAAGAGGATGCTAGAGAGTATGGGATTCGAGAATAGCAAGTGCTCATAGGGCGTAGATAAAGCAATTGGTAACTGTAGGTATTCAAAATATCGCGAGAGTGATTAGGGAGAGCTCGCGGGTATCTCGGCGAGGGAGGATGATAGGGTGGGTGAATCCCCAAGGTTTGAGAGAGGAAGAATGATGAAAATGGTCACCAACGAAGCATTACAAAGTAGGGGAGAGAGATGAAAAGAAGAAGAATAATCGAGGCGGAAACTAGAGAGCTAATGAGAGAAAATGAAAGGAGAGTGGGGGAAACTGAAAAGTGAGAAGCTGATGGGATGGATGCGCGCGAGTCGCGACTCGTTCGCTTTGACACATGCAAGACCGGGAGCGCAACTTCAGTCTGGCTTGTGCCTGCCCTGCTGGTCGTGGACTCGAAGGTACGTCACTGGATCAATTGTTGTGGGGGAAGGTGGGAACTTCGTGGGAACGGCGCTTCCCTCTGCTCTTCCCCTCAAGGTTTTATCCCGCGTTCGGCCCGGGGAGCAAAGCATGTGGCCAATTGAATTGCGCATATGAGAGGTGATCCGTAACAAGATGTACTTTTTCTCGCTCGATAATGGAGTCGTTGACGGTCTTTGTTCATCACGAGGTCCAACGCCGGCTCATGGATGGATACAAGTGCCGTTTGAGGGGAATTGGAGATTCGATCCGCTAGGACAGGGGTAGTTTGGTTGCTTCTTGTCCCATCACTTGGCCTGCTTGCTTGCTTGTGTGGACCCTTGCTGACGGCTGAGTGCTCTCAACTTTGGGGGCATGGTTGTCTGTTAATGGGGGAAACTTCGCCGTTGTGCCTTGCATTTTCATTCTCTCAAGCTCCGTATTGTCCCTCGCATGCATCCGATGCTCATCCGCCTCTTCCCGCATGGGTCCCATTCCGCTGCCTTTCAACGCCTCGTGGCTGGCGGGTGAGGCAGTGGTTACATACATGCATACATAAGGCAGGCTGCACTTGCCTGTTGATGCAACGCAGATTGGGGGCATCTGCTCTCGTGGTTGAGGCGACGTTTTTCCCACCAATCAACAGCCCCGCTCAGTCCTTCCTTCATCCATCCAAACCCCCATTCTCCTCCCCCATCTCATTCTCGCTTCTCCCCCAAAATCGCAAAAGCAACTCCCCGCAACATCAACCCTCCGAGCCTTACGGACACTCGCATCGACATTGTCCCGTTAGCTGATGCTCTCCGGAGTCCCGGTCTTCAACAAATCATCAATTGCCTGATCCATTATTCCGGTTCGAACCGCGACCAATGTTATGTACAAGGTATCTTCTATCCTGGTCCCGTCTATTGCCTTCCTTTTCATCCGCCCCAACCAACCAACGCCATCGAATCAACGACCCAACGCATCTCCAGATCCTCCATTGGGGAATCTAGGAAGATCCGGGAGGGGCAAGCAATATACAGATATCCACATCAATGCGTGCGAGTGCACAAATTACTCCTGGGTGGAACCCCGCGTTCGCCATCTCAGCGGCTCTCCACCGTCTCTGCAAACAAAACATCCACAAACGACGCGAAATGGGCCGCTCCATTGCGCGCCCCTACATCGGCTTGCACATTGGTTCCGATGTGACCCATTGACTGCAGCTCGATACCTGCTGCCGGAGACGTCTTGGAGTTCGTCTTCTCGATTGTGATGGTATCCGAACTTTCGGAACCTTTGCTCTGGACCCTTCCCGCCTCCTTTCCTTCCTCAACATCAATGGTAATCTCCTGGAACACCATAATGCCGCCATAGGACGGCGCCACCTGAGACGACTCATCTCGAGCTTGATATGTCCCAGAGCCATCTGTTGAATCGATCGAACGGGTCCGGTTGACGTCGGAAGGCGGGCAGAGGTTAATAGTCGAACTTGATCTTGTAGAATCGGGTGATGAAATTCGCCTCCCGGCAATGTTTGGCATCGATTTCCCTTTCCGTCGAGGTCCCTTTGGAGGGTCTGATCGACCAAATGGCCACAAGTTAGACGACAGTCCTGCTCCGCTGTCCGGGGACCCTCCACGGCGACCTGCTGCTTTGACGACATGACCGAATTCCCGATGGACGCCTCGTGTAAACTCCTGATAGAATTGCTCCGACACCTGACGCATCTTGAAGAAACCGAGGGGCACAAACTCGCAGTTAGGACTGGTCAGGACCGAATGAATGGGTATTACAAGTCGCATCGCTATCATGGTCGCTTCCGCCCTTCCTTTCTCTCCGCGACAAGGGATGCGAACTGTCGTCGATGTCAGGACTGCATCATCGAAAAGGGGTTCTTGGGTCCATTCTCGCAAAGACCTGATGGTCTCTGTGAGCTGTCCTGCGAATTCCGCCTCCCGAGTGCTTCGTTGGGAGTCTTCTTTGCATTTCTGAGCAATTTTCGATAGCGGCATGTTGTCAAACTTTGCGAGGTAATGCATGTGCCAGTCTTCAAGAGACTTGAGCGGGAGGGGCATAGTCGGGAGGAGATTTCGTGCACCCTTTCGAACGAGAACCTCGAATCCAGAGCTTACCCGAGCTCGGATCGCGAAGAAGCCGAGATGAACGCCCGGGAGGTTCTGGTTCTGCTCGCCCGTGTAGGTCGACATGTCTCGGAGTTTCGTTTCGAATTCGTGACTCTGAATCTGCATGCTTGACCTGATAATGTCGCTGACCTGGTGCAACTCAGCGAAGCGATAGCCGGCTGATACGAATCGCTCAGAATCACGGTCCGACTCGGTGCGGTGGACCAGAAACATTAAAGACCCGCGTCCATAGGCTTGTTGCCAGGCACCCACGCCCTTCTCAGCCAGGTCGAGGCTACCGTGGCTGTCCTCGTTGGCATCGCTACCATCTGAAGTGATAACACCTGCACTAGATGGCTTCCGTAGTTGAGGTCGTGCCCGTCTGCCATTCGAACCTGTAGGCAGAATCTCGTCCCACAAGACTCCAATCGAAGCAAGGTCTTCTCGAAGTCGGTCAGCCAGAGCGACGGCGGCGAGGCAAAAGAGTTCTCGAAAGATCATGTCATAACCCTCGATCATCTCACCGTGCTCGCTCACAAGTTGGATGCCGTGGCGCCCGTCCTTGTGGGTACGAGTGTGAGGAAGCTCTGATATGTGCTGCTTCATGCCCCCAACAAGGCTCGAGATCATGCCCCAGTTTCTCGATGCTTGGAACATCCAATGGAATAAGGGGTGACCGATGCTGAATCCCTCCTTGGTATTCTGCGCTGATCAGTGGTCGAACTACGTGTATGATGAAGCTTGGCTCTTACTTTTTCCAAAAAGGAGTCGGTAACGACCGTACTGGGAATGTATCCATCCGGGTCGACGAGGATTCTTCCTGCTTTGTCGAAAACGGCCGCAGCAAGTGTGATCTGCTGGGCGCGGAGGGCTGACCTCCTCATGTTTCTCGCTCTGAGAACGGCTGACACTGCGATGATGAAACAGGCCCCTAGCGACTGTTCGAGGTCAGCGACAACCATCCAAGGCCGAGTAAAGCCATAGACTTACCAGGCAGATGACAACGACCACTGTGGCGGTCCTCGACGGCTCATTGCCCTCGGGCTTGATCTTGACCAAGCGGTAACGGGTTCCTACAGCGGCACACCAATGCATTCCTGATACCGCACCGGCGAGGACCACAGCAGAGATAGCTCTCTTCCACCATGAGTTGGCCCACATGGCTCTGAAAACGAAGAACATGGCCAAGGCAACGTTGCTCGCCACGACGGCGATGATGGCAGATCCAACGACATAGGCAGGCCGATAAACGCATGTATAGTTATCGATGGAAGCGTTGCCGAGGTAGTGCATTCCACAGACAGCAGTGCCACAGAGGACACCACCACTGATAAGCCTCCACCATGAAACGGTATTGTTGGTGCCGACGGCGATGAAGGCAGTCAGGAGAACCAGGATGGGAACGAAGAATGAGACGGCGGTGAACCCACTCGAGTACGCAACTTGCATCTCCGGCTCTCCGTTGGCGAGATCGATAGCTCGGTTGCCGATGAAATGCTGCGAGACGGAATGGTAAGTCATGGGAGGTGATCGAACACAGGCAGCACGATTACCTACCATACACCAGATGGACACTCCCCCCATAGTAACGGCCGAGCTCATGAGTAGGAGACTGTTATGGTCAATGTCTTGTCTGATGGGGTTCTAGACTCGGCAATGTCGAGGGAGAGACGTACTGATTGAAAAGGCCCCGAAGGCCCGTTCGTCGGTTGATGAGCTCGAGCGTCGAGCCAGCACCGACAAGACTGACGATGTAGCTAAGGGCTACGAAACCGGCATTGTAGCTCTGGGGCACGATGTGGCCCTGATACTCACGAAGCAGGTCCTGGGCAGACATGTTGGAAAAGAGTGGCCCGAGGGGGGAGCAACTGTGAGTTGCTGCCGCCGTGCTGAGAGAAGAGGACGATCCTTACTTGACCCGAGGAGACGTGACGGGACACGGGAGGTTCTTAACCGACACATACATGCCAGGGACCAGGCATTTGCGCATTGCTTCTGGTGGAGTTTTGCCATGTCGGTCTAGCCACTGCCCATTCGCATTCACCTGAGGTGGGTTGCCCATCCAGCAGTTGGGGCCTCTGGGTTTACCCCAAGGGAGCCAGATGCACATCGAGTCCTCACTTTGTGACTGGCACTAACAGAACAGACGTGGACATGGGTGATGCTAGTGTGGTGGGTTTGGTGCTCAATCGGGGGCCGTCGGAACTGGACTGCAGATGCGATCTCACCTTGGACTTGGCCAATGGAGGCAAGGTCGCAGCACAGCCGTGGCTTAAGGGCTGTGCTGCTGGATCAAGGCCAGGGCATTAATCAAGCCATGGATTCGTACAACGGGCGCGGGATACCTCGACTAGTGTCGGCAAAGCTGTCAACATGCCTCGACAAGTCACTAACGTGACGGGGTGGCTTTGCTGGGGAGTGACAAAAGCGCCAAGGAGAGCTGGGAGATGCTCATCTAGCCAGCGCAATTGGATGCGTGCTTTCATGTGAGATGAAAGGAGCACCCCCCAGGTCCACGCCGTGGATCAACAACAATGCAAGCCCTCTCTATCCGTAGACCAGGACCACGTACCTGGGGTTGGGACTCGAGGCCTTGGACCGGAGGTTTTGTCAAGTCTTTTCTTTTTCCCTCTGCCTTCCTGTCACGGCTAAGTGAACTAGGGAGTTGAGAGCTGAGAGCGGGGAGGCCAAGATGGACTGGGACAATGCTGCAGGGAGAGCGGGGAAGACGGGAGAGGCCAATGTCTGAGAAACAAGCTGGCCCTTGGATTCCTGTCGCTGCTATTCGTCAACTTCGGGCACCTCGGGAGTTGAAAACACAGGCTTGGCATTGCACAAGAGAGGTCCAAATAGCACTAGCCATGACGAAGGTCAAGAGGCTGCCCTCCTTTGAGGGTTGTCTTGAGCTCTTAGGCTAGCACCACCTTGCCAAGGGAGTCCTTGAATGATGGGATGACAAACACAAGAAAGGAAAAAGAAAAACACAATGACATGGAAGGCACATTGAAGGGGGGCCTGAAAGCAAGGGAAAAAAACAAGGACAAGATGCCCCAGCATTGTGGGTGTTGACGTGGCTCCCGTGCCTTTCACGACGCTTCCGCTTGTGTCCCCGAATAGAAGCCAGGATATCTCTGCACGGGCTCTCCGATCGAGGTACACAGAAAGGGAAACGATGTCACGATGAAGTGATGTGTGGAACCTACTGGAGACAGCTGAGGGTCCGCCCAACCATGCCGTCGGGAGATTGCAACGACGATAGAGCGTGGCCTGTGAAAGCTGGAGGACAGGGATTGCCCTACGTAGAGGTTTTGACAGCCCGACGTTGATCAGCGACCCTGACTTCTGGGAACTCTGGGTGGATGATCTGATCTGTATCTGTATCTGTATCAGCATCAGCATCTGACACTCGGCACCGACCAGAAGTGCAGAAAAGGCTGGGGCTCACCGCAGCAGGTTCTGTGCTTGTTCATGATCTGCACGCCGTGGCTTGCTGAACGACGCCAAGCCGTGTGCTGGTGATGTTATTGAGATTGGGCATTGTTTACACGGGAAGAACTGACAAGAGCACAGAGGCCCTCGAAGGGGAGGGGGTTCACAAAGCCTGCATATTGTGGTAATTGAATGGCGTCTGGCGTTAAGCCTCCCTCTCTGCCTCTTGTGCGGGAGCGGCGGAACCTAGTTGAGGCCGGCCGCTTTGAAATCGAGATTCAAAAAGTAGTATACCGCGCGTCCGGTGGGATAGATAACGAGGCGCCCATTCTAGAGTCTTGCTCTGCCCACTCTATCGTGCCGTCTGCACCGCATGTTTCGGAAGCTCGTGGTTGATGCATCTTGGGAGCCAAGAGCGCAGGCGGGTCAGCGTGTCGATCCGTTCAAACGATTGCTCGGTACTCGGAATCTTGTCTAAGAGCTCAGACCTCGCCTGGAATGGGGGGCATCAGAAACGGCCAGCCCAAAACGCTTAGCTTGGTTGAGGGAAGGGTCAGCAACTGTCCCCTTTCGCAGTCCCTCGATCTATTCGTTCGTTCCCCTCTCCCTCCTCTCCGGTCCTTTTTCCCTTTTCGCATCTCCCTCCATACGCTGGTTGGAAAGACGCTAGCATCAGAGTTTTGGTTCCTGGCGCTGGTCACGCGCGTATCGCTGTTGTTGGTCCAGCCTCAGTTCAGCCCCGTCCACAAGGCTCATTCAGGTCCATCCTGAAGCGCCACCAGCCAGGCGTTAGGTTCTTATTGAGCGGGCATAATGCCTGTTCAGTGGACAATCTCTGCTTGTCGGTGAAAAGACGTGCTGAGAAACTGGCCCAGCCAGCAAGCTCTCTTGATTCCGCACCCAACTTTCTTCTTCTTTGTTTCACTTCTTTCCATGGTTGCGCCCAGCCCACGTCGTGGCAACGACATCCCGCATGAACTTGTTTCCCGTGTCTTGAGACCCTCTGTCACTTGGCCATGGTACGATATGGCCCGCCCAAGGCAGCGTTTTGCTTCTTCTGCTGGGCCCGAGTGCTGGGTTGGTCCCGCGCTGCACGCTTGACCGTCTGCTCCATAAGAACTTGGTCTCGACCTCGCTCCGCCCTATGGATTGATAGGTTGGGTTTTGCTTTGCTTTCGTGATCTGGGCGCGACGGGACGGGGGGAGGCGATACTAGCCCGTGTGTCCAGGAGGAGATGGATCTGATCTCGATGGTTGATTCGTTAGAGGCGGGTCTGCCCGGGTTTTTTACCCGTCACTTTTTGGCGTATCGCATCGAGAGAAAAAATGAGATCGAGGGGAGCATTCGGGGTGGATCTTCGGACGCGCGGGCATCCTTGATTGATGATGTCGTGCAAAAGAATAGCACCGGCAGGCTCACTAACCCTCACTAACAGCCCGAGGCATCCAGCTTCTGCAAGGGGCATCGAGCCCGTCTCTGTCGCCAAACCGCTCAAGGGGGAACTCCTCAACCTCCATCTCAAAGCCAAAATCGCGCTCTGACCTCACCGCAGGCGAAAACCTTTCCGCATTCACAAAGTCTGACCGTTCCCAACGGGCACTCAGGAACCCGTGCGCGGCGTAATTCATCCACAAGGTTTGGCAAGCTTAAGCAACCCGGCTATTCCCACTCGAGATTGGCGTCGATTCTGATCAAATTTCGCCGCCGCCCTTGCCTGCGTAGATACGATACGATACGTACTTGGGCAGCTCTATCTCCGATACCTGGTCACACACACACA
Organism: Fusarium protoensiforme; assembly: GCA_011320165.1. Classification (NCBI taxonomy): domain Eukaryota; kingdom Fungi; phylum Ascomycota; class Sordariomycetes; order Hypocreales; family Nectriaceae; genus Fusarium; species Fusarium protoensiforme. Next base: position 84,560 of record JAANQP010000058.1, read on the forward strand.
TCCTTGGGACCTGTCATCTCTCCGTCAGCATCAGGCCTGCTCGTGCAACAGCTCGTCTGCAAGTCGAGCAAGGTAGAAATGACGAAGTTCAGGGGGCAGCCGCTCAAAGCTCTTGGCTATACGCGCGACGTCCTGTCTTCCCTTCTCGTACGCCGCCAGATCCCTGTTGCCATACACATCCCGGCCTGTTGAATACCCGCTCTCCAGATCGCGGAAGAAGACGTTGACTGCGACGCTCAAATCTGCCGTTGGGGTCGCCGTGTGAAACCACATGGCAGGGAGGAACAGGACGTCGCCCGGATTCAGCATCGTCTCGTACGGGTGAGTCAACGCTAGCTGGTGCTGGTCAAGGGCAGAAAAGACATCCAGGCTCGAACTCGAGGCACCAGGCGCGAATGCCAAGTGCCTGACATCTGTAGGTGGGAACAGTATCATGCGTTTCGAACCACGAATCTGCGTGTAGACGTTGGCCATGACCTGGGGGTGAACTGTTAGCCACTTCACCTCAACCTCTCCAGGGGTAGCTTGCATCATAGTGCAACCACATGTTGGCACGTCCGGATATTCTCAATACGGAGCTAAACAGTCGCTTAGTGATGTAGTCTAGCTCTGTCGGAAGCCGAAAATCCTCTGCTAGGGAGGGAAAGTCTTCTGCAAGATTCGCCGGTGACTCGGAAGGCTTTTCTTCTGATAGAGCACGGAGGTATAGCCCCTCTCCCCTTGCGGCCTTGTCCATAAACTCCTTGAAGGTCTCAGTGACGTAGCGGAAGTTCTTGGAGTTGAAGTCCAGCTTGCCTGTGGTGGTTTGGCACTCGTGGACGATGACCTGATAATAGGCGCCTTTAGTACACCCGCATTACGCATCCTTTTTAGAGTCCACGCATAGAATCAAACGTACCTCTTTGGTCTCGTCCAAACGCTGGACCATATACTCTGGCGTCCACTTCGCCACGCATCCACCCAGGTCCAGCCCCTCGATGATGACCGGCTTTCTTTCTTGGATCAGCTTCTCCATGCTAGTTCCTGACTTCAACTGGACGCGCGGTATCGTCGTGATCGTAGCTTTGCCTTGCGGCATGAGTCGGTTCACACCATCAGTACTGGGATGCGTGAGCTTCGGCGAATCCGCATAGCCAATACTTAGTGGCTTGTAGATGGTTGGCCGTGTACCAGGTGTATCGGACACGACATTCGTAAAGTCAGCCGTGTAAACACCTGTGTCCCAGAATGTTCCCATCGAGAAGCATGTAGCCCCTCCGCCAACAATGACAAGACCAGAATTCAAGGGAATGGCCGAAGATCCAACCATGAAGGGTAGTTCCTCAACCTTGTCGCTCAACCTCACCGCAAACGTAACAAGTCGTCCTCCAGAAAGAGAGACACAGGCGACCGTCTGCCCTTGCGAGGATGGGTCTTGTCCGACACCACCGCACAAGACAGTCAGAGGGCCCATATCAACCGACTGAGCACCAAACACTGATAGTGCCCATGCATGTTTGTCGAAGTCTGTCACACCCTCGAAGTGAATAGATGGCTGGGAAGGGGTGTCAGTAAAGTTGAACCAATACTCGTTGCGTTGAACAAACCTACCTCGGCACCAGTGACATCAACGGTCCAGATATAAGCGTTGTTACTCAGTTTCCCGTCTTCCTTGATACCTCCAGATAGCAAGCCTTGGAATGTTCCCGGCTTGCTCGCCACGTCGATTGAAGTGACAGCAGAGGAGCCAAAGACAGGGTCAGGAAGAACGCCTGATACCGTGCATGTAAGCCACCCTTTAACGGGGTGGAAGACAAAGTAGTCGGGTGATATCTTGGATGGCCCTGTCTTGCCACCGAAAACCAAAGCAAGAGACGAGTTTGGCAGACGGACAGTAGAATGCCGAAAAAGCGAGACGGGAAGGTCAAATGTCTTCTCCCAACTGTTGGAGACTTGGCTAAAGAGCCAGCAGTCTGCGAAAGCTCGAGCAGGCGAGGCACGGCCTCCCACAAGCAGAACACCAGAAGATCCAAGATCTGTAAGGGTGTGACATAATCTCGCGGACGGCCCGACGGGGGCCATCTGGAAAGGTAGACTGCCCGCTTCGACTGAATACACATCGCAGGAATCAAGTCTTGCGCTTATTCCCATTCCCAATGTGTTGAGCAAGTATTGGCCTCCTTCCGCGCTGGTAGCCATCATTGGAGCACCAAATCGACGTTTCGGGGCGCCTAGGGAACCAAGCGCGTTCATGCCCACCTTGATAGCTCGTTCAGGAACAGGCAATGGGCTGTACTGCCCAGCAGCTTGATCGCTTTTGTGGTAGGCCGTGGCGTGCATGATAAAATAGTGCCGTGAAAACAGGACAAACTCTTCCCACTCATCAAACGGCTCGATATCGTCGAGTGCAGCCCTTTCGGCCGAACTGAGGAATACCTCGCTGTTCCAGGCTTCCCAGAGGTCCCAAAGATCAACATGGCGCCAGCCTCGGGCTTCGAACCGCTGCCGCTGGCTTTCAAGAGTCTGGTACTGGTGGACTGACTTGAGCGAAGTGTTGAGTTTGTTGAAGTGGCTCAACATGGTTCTTGCAAAGGGATGCTCGGGGCCATGAGGCAGAATTTGCTCAAGAAGGCAGAACTCAGCTATGAAGCATCACAGTTAATACAATGAAGCCTTGAACAAGAAGATGATTGGTATACCTTGACCGATGGAGCTAGCCCACTGGATGAGATCGTCAGCCGACGCTGTGTCCATGTAAGTTATCGAGACCTCAGCAACAAAGAGTACTGAACAGTCAGATAGGGGCAGGAATGTTTCGAGGCACTGGCGCAAAGCGTCAAGCTCTCGCAGGTCGCATCCAATTTGGCAGTATTTGTCACTGCGGAGAAGCACATGGTCGGTATCTTTCTCGCTGACATACGGTTCGGGGCCAAGCAGGTCCCTGAGCTCTGGTGTTCCAAGAACGATTGCTCGCTTCTTTCGCATCAGATCAGGATAGTCAACGTCAAGGAATACAGTGTCTTCGCAGCTGTCTCCATAACGATGGTAACATTGCCAGGGGAGCACATCGCTTTCAGGCGACAGTCAGTATCTAGGTCTAGGTTGGGCGTGGCTACTCACCTTCCACAGCCTAGGTTGATAACAACCTTCTTGCGGCCAAGTTTCGAAGATGTGATGAAGTCGCGCACAATCACATCAATAGCCCGTAACCTCAACCAGTATCCCCGGTTAATGAGGGGAGCTCTCCGTTGGAACTTTGGAACGAAGTAGCGGAAAAAATGTAACTCGTTAGAGTAGTAAAGTCGTTCGACGCTCCGCTTAGAGACGATGCTACTGCTGTTTGTCTACAGGCACCATCAGAAACCTCTGTCAGAGGACTGCTCAGATATATGTGTGTATCTTACTCCCATAATCAGGTCATCGAGTGCCTGGGTCTTGGTCGCCCGTAAGGCGACGGGTTTTTCTTTCGCCATATCCGTCGACCTGAGATTCTTCTCCAGGGATGTGTCAGACAGGTGTCCCCCTTTTAAGAAATTAGTTGACGGCCCGTTAACTCACACAAGAGAGCAAACATGTAGGTTGTGAAGACTCAGAAAATGCCAGGCGATTGTGTATCGGCGTGCGCGCGATGGGTCCACCGACAGGGTGCTAACTTGCTCCCTGTCGTTAGCGCATGTACGTGATATGTACCGCCTACCTCCAGAATCGCCTTCGAAATGATGATCTCGTGAGAGTCTCATTTGAAATCGTACAGAATTTTTGTGGTGTTGAAGCATTCATCAATGGTCTAAGCTGCTTGCAGTTGCCGGTTGTGTAAGGCACTCAGTCACCCAAACAGAGCAGGTGGTAACTGAGGAAGGTTGGTAGCGTGCCTTCCCCCTCCTCAGTCCTCAGCCTCCACACCCCACTAGCTTTCCAGGTTCCCTGAGCTCCGACTCTCCGTCCTCCGCCATCACTTTCATCATCATCGCCAGTTCATACTTGGACGTTTATTGTCGCAGTCTCTTCCGTCTCCGTATTTCTTGATACTTCTTTTCCGCAAACCGCCGGTTTTCGTAAAGCTCCGCGATCGCTACAGCCTTGGGTCCGCCAACAGCCGCCGAGAGTTGTCCCGGCGCAGTCCTCATCGCCTGCTCATCCTCCCAGCCTCTCGATAGCAGCCTAAGCTAGTTCAACCAACACTTGGCTTCGCCAGCCTCGAGACCGCCTCCTTGGGGCCATGATCGGCGCGCTGGCCTAAGGTTTCTTGCGCGATTGTTCTGCTTACGGGCCCTCTCGTCGCATCGACCCAAGGCGGTTCTCATCTCGCGACCTCGATTCCACCAAGAACCTCCGGATCGCGACTTCGTGTCCGGCCAACCGAACGCATACATACAACCGAACCTGTCTCGTGCCGACTCCTGCTAGCCTTCTATCATCCCATCATGGCGAACCCAGTACTCAATTTCATCACCTTCAACCAAGACCACAGCTGTCTTGCTGTCGGTAGGTCTTGCGCCTGACTAGTCTGCGCTTCATGGTCCGGTCCAGCTGACTTGGGGTTTCTCCCGCCGACAGGCACCTCCAAAGGGTTTCGCATATATCATACAGATCCTTTCTCGCGCATATTTAGCAGCGATGAGAACAACATCTCTATTATCGAGATGCTCTTCTCGACCTCTCTTGTTGCTCTCGTCCTCTCTCCTCGCCATCTAATTATACAGAACACCAAGGTATGTTGCCTTGGATGCCCATCTTAGACAGCATAGCTGATATGTCCTTCAGAGGGCCTCTGTTATTTGCGAGCTCACCTTCCCTTCTGCTGTCCTGGCTGTCCGATTAAATCGAAAACGCCTTGCCGTCGTCCTCGAGGAAGAGATCTATCTTTACGACATTAGCAACATGAGCCTTCTGCATACCATCGCCACGTCACCCAATCCAACCGCCATATGCGCCTTGTCGCCTTCTTCCGAGAACTGTTTCATCGCTTATCCGCTACCGAAACCTCGCGAGGACCCCGATGCGCGCCGGCCCGCTCACGCTCCTCCACAGTCGACCTACGTCTCCCCTACGTCGGGCGAAGTCCTCGTCTTTGATACCGTTGCGCTGAAGGCTGTTAATGTCATCGAGGCTCACCGTTCGCCACTGTGCTCTATCTGTCTCAATAATGAGGGAACTCTGCTTGCCACGGCTAGTGAGACGGGGACTATTATTCGTGTGTTCTCAGTGCCCAAGGGCCAGAAGCTCTACCAGTTCCGGCGCGGCACCTACCCTTCCACCATATACAGCATGTCCTTCAACCTCAGCTCCACTCTCCTCTGTGTATCCTCAACCTCGGATACAATCCACATTTTCCGCCTCGGGGTACCCCCTGGAAACACGACACCAGCAGGTGCGCCGATCGAACCTCTTGGATCTCAACGACAGGACCGCTGGTCACGGGCACGGAGTTACGATGACCCCGAGTCTCCGGGTAATAGCACGGCAGACTCGTCTAAGAACGAGTCGGTCGACCTTATAGGGCCTGGAAATAACGGATCAGGCAGCAGCAATTCTGGGCATCGAAGGCAGAGTGGCTCGTTTAGCAGCATGCTTCGCCGTTCTTCACAGATTATGGGCCGTGGGGTTGCCGGCGTCATGGGATCCTACTTGCCGCAATCCGTCACAGAAATGTGGGAGCCGCTGAGAGACTTTGCTTATATCAAGATCCCCAAGTCCACAGTTGCGCAGGGTCCCACGCGGGTGATGCCTGCCGGCCCCTTGCGCAGCGTTGTGGCGATGAGCAGCAGCAGCCCCCAAGTCATGGTTGTCACTAGTGATGGCGGTTTCTACGTCTACAATATTGATATGGAGCATGGCGGAGAGGGCTATCTGGTTAAGCAATTCTCGTGAGTGCCCTTGTAACTTTGGCTCCAGTCGTTGCCATGATCTCACTGACATTCCCTCAGCGTCCTGGACGATGATAACCGCGAAGAACGATAGGAAATGGTTTCGCTGGACACCCCTCATAACTGAATGGCAGAATTACCTCTTGGCGTTTTCCCTCTGTGGGGGTGGACTTGGTTGTTTTCGGTCCCCAAGCTCTTCTTTTGGGACAAGGTATCGTCTTCTTAAATACCCTTTACCTGCTATTCCTATTCTTTCTCCTGTTGGCCGGCTGGCGAGGAGAGGTGTTTGTGTCTTTCGAGTAGGCGTCACTTCACGTATCAGGCTAGGGAGTTTATACATGTCACAAATAATCAACTAGTAATAGTTCGTCTCGTCCTTCGAAATGAATAATTCAACCATGACAACGATGTAGATGTAAAAGCAGGTACACAAATATCAGTCCATGGCCCTCATAGCCGTCGTGATTCATCAACATTCAAACCCAAACCCCTGAAGACGGCAAAAAATAAAAAATACATCATGAGAGAACAGTCTTCTGTCCTGAACGCCACATACACAAACCTACAGGGACTTTTTCAGACTCGTTAAACAAAGCGCCCGCGTGTTTCCCAATCTCTGGTTCCTGTTGATCTTTTCCCGTCATTCGTATGCTGGTAACGGTGAGTTCATGACGCCACAGTGTGTGTAACCAAGTTCCCCTTGGCGGTAAGCAGCACTCTAAGCAAGCACTCCAGGTGCCTAAGCGAGTCCGCGTCCGCTATGATGAGGATAGATATGAAGTCGAATGTACTGAATGGGTGGCTCAGTCCTCTTGATGCTGGGTCATCCACTGGATCTCCCACCGGATCTAGAGACTCTTTCATAAAAAGTGAAAACAACAAGGCGACAATGATGCTCCTTTTCACCTGGAGTAGGGTCGATTCATGAGGGCGATTTCTCGCGCGATGTCTCCCCATTCCAATGTTCTCTTGACCTCGGCGTCAGGGTCACCGTCCTGCTGGAGCGCCTCCTCCCACTTCAGGAGCTCGTAGGCGAATCGCAGGTGCGGTTGAATAATTACATTCAGTCGGCGGGCTCGGACAAAGCAATATGCATGAGGGAACGACATGTGTTTCGCACGCATCACCTCGGCAATGCAGATGGTAGCACTACGGGATACTCCCACCCGACAGTGCACCAAGGTCGCAGTGCCATTTCGTCTTCCTCGGTCTATTGGAACATGGTTAGTATATCATTATCCCTGGAGCCGTCCTCAAAACTCACCAATAAACTCGAGACATCGGGTAAATTCATCCGTCAAGGGATCGATGCCATTGTCCTGAACTCCTTGGACCACGCAGACATTTTCTTCTCCCCATTCTTCCAGGTCACCCTCTCGCCACATAGCCGTTTCACCGACGCTGAGAATCTGAGTGATCCCGATGGCTTTAAGAAGGTCTGGATTGTTTGCGTGGCCTAGGTTGCCCAAGTACATGTAGTCGAGAACGCGGCTTGGGAATGACCCATCGAGAGCACCAAACCAGCTCGGTTCATCCCTCGTCAGGTGAGTGATTTCAGTCAAGCTCAACCCGCTACATACAGGGGACTCTCGGAGCAATCTTGGTGTGATGGATGTCAACAGGGCCACATCTGTTGGATAGGCAAAGAAATTGCGTTTCTTGGTCGTGTGAAGTTGCAGCCACGCCTCCGGGACAGGTAGGCCAGTGCTATAGCTAAAGTATGCAATGCCTAGCATGGTCGACTCGGTATAGCCATCAGCGCAGTGGAGGAGAATCTTTCGAGGTCGAACTTCAAAGGTTGTATGATAATCGGATGGCATAGGGGAGTCTCCTTCCGCGTCGGTCTCGTTAGTATCCCGCTCAGGTTCAGGATAAGTACCATGAGAGAGATGATATATCCATTTACAAGTCTCAAGAATTCCATCTGTCTCGGAATGAGACCATGTCGGTGGTAAGATGCTGCCTGACGAGGGGAAGTCGAGAAACCGATGTTTGCCATCGTCGTCGGGGCTCTCAGCAATGAGCTGGAGCGCCAGTGGGTTCAGACGTCCCAGGTCGCTACACTCGATCAAGATATCAAATGCCTGCTCCTCAGGGCTCCCTTGTTCGGGTGTCGGGCCCATAAATACGTTCTTCGAGATTTCCGAGGCCTCAGTCATGGCCCACATCTCCCGCCTTTCCTGGTTGAAAAAGTCGATGACATTGCCAGTCAAGTGCCCCGATGCGTCGATGGCCACGATCTCAGAGTGATTTTCCTGGAATTTCGAAAACGGGCTTGTACAGATGAAGGTGTTGTACTCGGGCAAACAGGCCCCCAGAGCTTCATGTTTCTCCCGCCATCGCTTCTGCGCGGCTGCAATATCCCATGCTAACTTGCGTGTCTTTGCCAAATCTCGGCCATAGACAATTATGTCCGACATGAGAGCGCTTTTCACCGTCTGGATCTGAAAGTTTCGGACAGAAAAGCCCTCTCGGGGATCCGCCTCGATGAATTCGGGATTGCTCCCTGTCTGAAGAATCTCATTGGGGGCAATCGCTCCCTTGAGTCGTGCACAGGTGAGGTCGCCATCGGCCTTGACGACAGTGACGCTCCTGAGGCAGGAAGGTGTCCTTCTAAGAGCACGTCGTCGAGCAGCGAAGAATGACTGCTGAACATGGTTCTGGGGATGGAGACCATGAAACCACGGAAAGACGAGGGAAGGATCGGGCAATGGCTGTCGTGAGGCTATGTCGAGCGCCTCAGCTACCTTGGGTGCGTCAAGCTCGAAGATGGAGAGTTCGCCAGACTCAAGTCGGCTCAAATCATCGAGTGGATACAAGGCCGAGATCTGTCGAAGTCGATCATGAGACGGCGGAGACGGCGGCGGAGTATCTGGCTCATCGGGGCGAGCGGGGCCAGTGGGACAGATGGGGATATGCTTATTCGGAACAGGAACAGAACATGGCGGCGAAGAACTGGTGCTGGTTTCGAGGGAGAGAGGAGGGGTGATGGTTGACGAGGGACGATGAGGCGGGATAGGCCGGGCGAGGGCGACGGTAGTCATGTCAGCGAGAAGGGAGGAATTATGTTGAATAGGTAGGACCCTGATGTGAAGCTGTGTCGAACGGCGTATTTCGCAAAATGTATGGGTAAGATGCAGTGTGATATACAAGAACAGGGCGTCGGCCAGAGACCTTGTCGAGCAGTTGGGTCAGACGATCAAACAGCAGTTGAGGTCGTATTCAAATCAAGGTTGCAGGAGATTCTCGGCCTCAGCCACAGGATGCTGGATGAGCGAGAGTCAGGGACTTGGATGCAGATCGAGAGATTGCAAGATGGGACGCACACAGCTTATTTCTTGCTGGAGGCAGGCTCTTGTCGCACATGCCTGGACCCAGGAGAACAGAGAAGGCACGAGAAAACCAGCCACAGAGTCCCCGAATGGAATGGGAGCGACAACAAGGGAGGCAAATGGGAGAGTGTTCCAGAGAGCAGGGGAACGGTGCGAGACCGGGCAAATGTGCGCTTGTGATGGGTGGTACAAGGAGGTGCACAATGTCGTAGATGCGGCGGGAGCAAGGCGAAGAAAGCGAAACTATATCGACCGATGGATGAATCGAGGATGTCGAGGATGGAGATGCAACAAAGACGAGAGGAGTAATGGATGCTTTGATGGCAAAGACGGACGAGATCACGAAGCTCCGACGATCGTCGAGGCTTGGCAAAGCGAATCGATCGATTGCCTGTCTCGGGAGGAAAGAAATGGGAATTGAGATGGCAACCGACAACGACGAGACGGGAAACACAAGGATATTGATAGTGGTGACCCAAAAGAAGCAGATGATGGCATGGATGAGAAGAGAGAAGATAAGGACGGCGGAGGAGGAGGGAGAGGGGAACGGGTCACGGCCGGGAGTCGGGGAGACGAGGTAGCGGCGGAGGGTGTCTGTCGTTCGTGGTGGTGGTGATTTGGTTTTGGCTCTGGTTTCGGCCTCGTTTGGCCTGCCCAGTTTGCGCGTTGGTTGGGCGATTTGGAGATGGCGGACGCAGATGACGGGTGGTGGATGGTAGATGGCGAATGCTGATAAGGGCGGTGGTCCCTTGGTTAGCCAGCGATATACAGTGTCAGCGCCCTCTCGTCGACGGCAGACGCACGTACACGCATGTACATGCCTCCCAAGGGACGCCCAGCCATTAACGAGCGACGCTCGACCAGAGGGCACCAGATACGGCGGCGTTTGGATGGATCATCGACCATGGATCACTCAAGAGAACATGCAATGCGGTGATAGTGGCCGACCAGTGACCTGTGAGCCAACCCCGGTGGTGGCTGATGACCCCGTGCACGGGCCAGTTGGGCGAGACCGGCGCCGGAGGGAAAGCGGGGAAGAGGCGCCGAGTCGGCATGCCCATTGGCGGGAGCTTGCATTCAAGAGCGGGGGACCTACTACGGCGCGCGCCATGCTTAGACGATACTGTGCGCAATCTGACCATTGAGCACTGTACACCGTGCGATGAGATGCTGCCCAGGCGCCTGAGCTTTGGTGGGTGCAGCTAATCTCCCTTTTGACAGGATCTTGAGCACGTGAGCAATTGCAGTTTCACAACACGGCAGAGTCGACGGAGCGGCGTACCAGGGGCCTGATCAGTGCACCCGGGGACAAGAAGAAGTGAGGTGATGTTGTATTAATGTGAGGCCAGCTATGAGGCGAGGTAATGTGAGGTGACGCTTCAGGGAGATGGACGCAGCTCCTACGGGACAAAGTCAAGACAAAGCCGGTGCATTAGCGCGATGCGCTACGGGGGCTCCCATGCTTGCCTTCCCCACTCGACGAATAAACACCAACCGTCTCTTACCAACTGGGAGTTTGATACACGAGTCCCAGCGCTTGAGTTGCTCCCGTCGTCGCCGGATGCTGATCTTTGTGCGATTCTGTGTGATGTCTGAGTCTTGTGTCAAACCCCTGTTAACCCAAACTTGCTCACTGGGTGGGAATCATCGTGCTCTAGTGTTGAACTCTGACGGGGATATTCATCCATGGTTGAGTAAGACAGAACGAGGCTATGTCGAAACAGACCCCGCAGCAATAGCTACACTACTGTCCCCGCGCACGCACAGATCATGACAGCGAGTCGGCAAATACTCTTGGGTTAGGTGTGCTAACGTCAGGAGCCGCATCACAAGATCAAAAACGTCCTGACAATCAGCTGGCTAGACAAGCGCCCTTCTCCAGACTCCCCACCTGAACCCACGGCCCCGGCATCCCACAAGCGTCCCCTTACATAGTTTAGTAGCGTAACATCACGAACTACCGGCATGTCGTTGCCAGATCGACTTGTCCTGCCAGAGCCAAGAGCGAGTTGCTTGACACCGATGTCAAGCAATCTAGCCCGGCCTACTGTATGTTCTAGTCAAAGGAAGTGAACGAGCACCATACCACAGCCGTGTTCAAATGGCATGTCCATCCAAAACCAATACACCATCATCAAGTGCCTTGGTGATGATGTTGCATCAGCCCCTCACTCCCTTGTAACCAGGTTTAGAAGATCTTGATATCGCTATCTCGTCCAGATCTCACTTCTTACAGTAACCACCACTTGTCTTATCAGGGGCTAGCAACCGTAACAAGGACAGGCTCTTTCAGGGCCAGCTCAACCTCCACCAGAATAACCGCGCTAGAGACTGGGCCAATAGGCACAGGACTAAAGCGCTTGCCCATTCATCCGATACGGAGTAGTTTCTAAAAACCTGGCACACCAACGGAGAGATTGTTGAGTCAATCTCAAGGCCTCGAGATAGGCGAGACAAGGAAGGAGGTAGCATAGGTCTGTTGGTGAATCATTTCCAGGTTGTTCTTTATCTTCCAAGTTCTTGTGTGCTGCGTCTATGAGATAACCCTAATCCTAGCGTGTTTCGTGCCGAGTTTTCTATCTGTTGCTCAAAGTAGTCATCCTTGCACGCCTTGTCCCACACAGAGAGTTTCCACACCGAGAAACGCTCGGTGACATCAGCTCTACGCCACGTGACTTCGCGACAGCTCGCTTCCATCACAAAGCCTTCCGTCACGCCTCACGTCTTCTGCCTAGCCCCGAAATCGTCCATCACCATCACCCACCATACGATCGCTCACCGAGGGCATGCCCCGGTGCCCATCTCTTGAGCCATCATGAAGTTCAACATCGAGTACGGTCGCTCCGATTTTCCCGTGCTTCCTCTCTTTGCTCACACTTTTTAGTGACTTGCCCGTGCTATTCCCCTACCCCAGGATATACCCAGGTATGCCCCAGCTTGTGCGCCCAACTGCATTATGCTAACTACCACGATTCTAGAGCAATATGCGTGAGTTCTCGACGCTTTATCCTTCGACTCATCAATGAAGCTAATGATACCATGCCCCCAGCTACATGTGCGATCTCAAAAGTACTTCATCCTTTCCTTTCATCTCCAAGTCACCAGTTGCTAACCTTGTCACTTTCTGATCAGAAACTCTGGATGCCGGGGGTCACTGTGTCCTAGAGATGCCTTCAGGTACTGGCAAAACTGTGTCTCTGTTGTCGCTCATCGTGGCGTATCAGCAGTACATGCCAGAAAAGCGAAAGCTCATCTACTGCTCTCGTATGTGATCTTTCCTTCTGTACCCCCGTTCTACTAACATGTAGCTTGGTCAGGTACCATGTCTGAAATCGAAAAGGCGCTGGTCGAACTCAAGTCTCTCATGAAGTACAGGGCTGAGGAGCTCGGTTACGAGGAAGAGTTTCGTGGCCTTGGCTTGACAAGTCGAAAGAACTTGTGTCTTCACCCATCAGTAAAACGAGAGAAAAGTGGCTCTGTTGTTGATGCTCGTTGCAGAAGCCTTACAGCTGGCTTCGTCAAAGAGAAGAAAGACCGGGGTGAGAATGTAGATGTCTGCGTCTACCACGATGTCCGTTTCCGTTCCCTTTTGCCTTCTCATCCGTTTTACTAACATGATACAGAACCTCGACCTTCTTGAGCCTCACAACCTTATCCCCAACGGTGTCTGGTCCTTTGACGACATCATACGATATGGCGAGGAACATAAGCAGTGCCCCTACTTCACTGCGCGGCGCATGGTCAGTACCAGTTAAGACCTGCAAGCTTGTGGTCTTGTGCTAAAGATGCTCCAGATGCAATATTGCAACGTTGTCATCTTCTCTTATCACTACCTTCTTGACCCAAAGATCGCCGAAAGAGTGTCGCGGGACTTCTCCAAGGACTGCATTGTGGTTTTCGATGAGGCTCACAACATCGACAACGTCTGCATCGAGTCCCTGAGCACAGACATTACGGAAGATTCGTTGCGCAAAGCGACTCGTGGTGCCCAAAATCTGGAGAATCGGATAGCACAAATGCGCGACACGGATCAGGAACAGCTGCAGAACGAATATCAGAAGCTCGTGCAGGGGCTCCGTGATGCGGACGAAGCCCGTCAAGAAGACGCCTTCATGGCAAACCCTGGTAAGCTTCGCCTTGTGTTCAAATTCTCTAGCCAACGCATGTTAATCATATCGTAGCCCTTCCTGCAGATCTGCTCCAAGAAGCCGTGCCAGGAAATATCAGGAGAGCCGAGCACTTTGTTGCATTCCTCAAGAGATTTATCGAGTATTTGAAGGTGAGTTCTCATCTCATTCCGCTGGAAAATAGGAGTTAACTCTTTGGTAGACACGGATGAAGGTTCGCCAGGTTATTTCGGAAACACCACCCTCCTTCCTCGCTCACCTGAAGGAGCATACCTTCATCGAGAAGAAGCCTCTCCGATTCTGTGCGGAGCGACTGACATCGCTGGTAAGGACCCTCGAGCTCACCAACATCGAGGATTATCAGCCACTTCAAGAGGTCGCAACATTTGCGACTCTTGTGTCGACCTATGAGAAGGGCTTCCTTCTCATTCTCGAGCCCTACGAATCGGACACAGCCGAAGTCCCAAATCCTATTCTTCATTTCACCTGTCTTGATGCCGCCATCGCTATTCGGCCTGTGTTTGACAGATTCTACTCGGTCATTATCACATCGGGTACCATCTCGCCACTCGAGATCTACCCCAAGATGCTTGACTTTTCTACAGTCATCCAAGAGTCATACAGCATGACCCTTGCACGGAGGTCATTCTTGCCTATGATTGTCACGAGAGGCAGTGATCAGGCATCCGTATCGACAAGCTTCCAGGTCCGAAACGAACCCAGCGTGGTGAGAAACTATGGTAACTTGTTGACCGAGTTCGCCAAGATTACACCTGATGGCATGGTTGTCTTCTTCCCCTCGTATCTCTACATGGAATCCATCATCAGTATGTGGCAAGGAATGGGTATCCTTGACGAGGTGTGGAAGTACAAACTCATTCTAGTTGAGACACCCGACGCCCAGGAGACTTCGCTTGCTTTGGAGACATATCGGACCGCGTGTTGCAACGGCAGAGGAGCCGTTCTGCTTTGCGTCGCGCGTGGCAAGGTCTCGGAAGGTATCGATTTCGACCATCAATATGGTCGTACCGTGTTGTGTATTGGAGTTCCCTTCCAGTACACCGAGTCACGAATCCTCAAGGCCAGACTACAATTCCTACGAGAAACATACCGCATCAAGGAGAATGACTTCCTGTCCTTCGACGCCATGCGACACGCAGCACAGTGCCTGGGCAGAGTCTTGCGTGGCAAGGATGACTACGGTATCATGGTTCTTGCCGATCGCCGATTCCAGAAGAAACGAACTCAACTCCCCAAGTGGATCAACCAAGGCCTCCAGGAAGCCGACGTCAACCTGAGCACCGACATGGCCGTCAGCAGTGCGAGACGATTCTTGAGAACCATGGCACAACCTTTCCGGGCTAAGGACCAGGAAGGCATCAGCACCTGGGGTTACAAGGATCTGATGGAGCACAAGGAGAAGATGGATTTGGAGAGGATCAAGGAGCTCGAGGAGGCTGCACAGAAGCCTCAGGCGGCTGCACCGATCAACCAATACGAGTATGACGACGAGGAGCTTGATCAGGACATGATGGAGATGGATGGTTTCTAGATTTCTCTTTCATTCCGGTCGTCAATATCAGGATAGAACTAGGGGGGTCAAAATTGTGCAAAATTGTATCATAGTATTAGAATAATCGATCGCTCCATTGCTGCCATCTATGGGTGTCCTCTATGCTGTATCTCTGCCCAAACTCAGTAGTCTAACTAAATCCATTAAGTTGCTCCGTTTTAAAAGAGTACCAGAACGCCAGTTGCCCGATCTTTCCGCGCCTTGCTAGATAAAAGAAAGTCAACAGTCTCACCAGCCTCACGAATACGCTATCTCAGTTCACCAACAGTCTCTTCGCAGCCTTGACGGCCCTCAGAGCAGGGAGAGTGTGAGCCCGACCTGGCTCCCTCCCAATTTCTATACAAAGCATGCGGATAAAGTCGTGGTTCGTCCAGTAGCTTGTGTGTGCACTGAGCATGTTCAGGTACTGGATCTCCAGGGGACCGCCCCCGGAGCGGAGGTACCAGTCTATTTGCCCATTGTCGTTGAGCAGGAAGGCTTTCTTCTCGGCAATCTCTTCTCGCGTAAAGTCGTGAACCTCGAGTTCAAGCTGGGAGGGGAGACGGATCGTCGATGGCCGCTCCGACTCTGGGGCGAGCGGGTTTGGAGCTGGGGCCATGCCTGGCACGACGTTCCGCATGGCTGCGCCGACTGACTTCCACAATGAGCCCGCTATGCTCGGCACGTAGGCTGTCTTGAGGCTCGCCGCGTAGATGGGATCAACGGCACCATTGAGGAAGTACGCGATAGGATCCTCCTTGGCGAGGATATTGTAAATATTGTCAACAGCCAGGCAACCAAAGGTGCCAGCTTCGCCGACAATATCTTTGGCCACTACATCGCTTGAGTCAGCCCCGGGCTTCATTCGTCCATGCCGAGGCATGAGCGTGCCACGCTCAAGAAGCAGGAAGAATCCAGCCGGGCTGCCTGCCAGGAAGAGGTTCCTGGTGTCGAATTCGAAGAACCGTGTCTCGGGCTCCTTGCGGGATAAGTCGAGCCTAGGCACAGAGGTCGGCTGATTTGACAGAATCTCAAGAGCCATGGCGCTACCCAGCGAGTGTCCGATGAGGTGGACGCGACCTTTCTCGGCAAAGCCTGGGTTGTTGCGACACCAGAGTCGATAGACGCGATTTGCCTCAGACACGAGAGCCTTGATCATCTTTCCCTTGTGATGGGACATGTAGAAGGGGATGTCGAACATGACATCCGATATCATACTGCGAACAGCAGGAATGGTATTAGGCTCGATGTCCTTGAGCCCAAAGCCCTCGGGAGTATAGTCTGCCTTGTCCTCCTCCCTCATTGGCCCTCCATCTTCGAAGGAGAGACCCATCCTCCAGTTCAGGGGAAGAATCATGAGTCCGTTCTGATCCGCACGGAGTACCTGCTTGACGACAGGGCTCTGTAGTTCAATGTTGAGAGCACGGCGGAAGCCATTGATGGCATGGGTAAAGTGGAAGCTCTCCACCCTCTCTGCGAATTTCTGGCCGATGCCATGGGCGACGAGAATCAAGTCAGTAACTTGTCCTTTCTCTTTGTCGGCCTTGCAAGCGGAGCACACGTCCTGGCCACTGCTCTCGTGTGATTCATCGGCCGCCGATACGCCAGGTTTGTTCGGGGTCTGCTTCTTGTGATGAAGTCGCTCCCAGGCTGCTCTGTTGAAGCCTCGGACAACAGGGACACCAACAGTCACGCCCTTCATAATCTTCAACACGGGTCGTCTTCCATAATACGCCGATGGTTTCAGGCTTGGCTTCATGAGGAACGCTTCGGTGGCATTCTTGTATATGACGTGATAGCTGGAGAAAGGCCGTGTCGGGGTCTGAAACTCTCCTGAGGCTCTTCTATCGACAGCAGCTGGGCCAATGGATCCTTCGGCTGCCGCTTCGCCACGAAAACAGCGAGCAGCGCAGAATGGATCAGTTGGGATAGCTGGCTCGGGGAAACCAACTTCATCAGCAGAGCCGATTTCGGACTCTTTAGGCCAGAGCCTGTGGGACACCTTTTCCTCGCCCAACGGACCAACATCGATGGCACATCGTAGTTCATCGCTCCAAGTCTCCGTCCATGGTCGAAGTTCATGGTAGCCGGCCTCCAACTGGTTCGCCACAATCGGTGGGATCGGAAGCATTGTGTCCCTATATCGGGTCAGCGAGGGTCTTCTCGAATATCATAAAGCCATACCTGTAAAACCATGTCGCCCGGGCTACAACAGCGACGTCGTTGACAGGAGACCAGTAAATCGGCTTCATCTGGAGAGATGGCAACGAAACCATGTGTAGTCTTGATACCCCGACAGCAACTTCGGCAACGCTAGGCCGGTAGTCGTCTACCACTGGCTTGTCAGCGGTTTTTGGTGCTCGAGAGGCATCATCCACTTCAGTTGCTGTTTCAGCCTGATCTCGGGGATGGCCAACGTCCCGCAATGCACCGCCAGGTTGAGGAAACGGGACAGAACCAGGCTCAGATTGTGTTTCTGGACTGCCTACTCGTACAAAAGGCTTCCCAGATATTCCGTCATCCAAGCCTGGTGGTCGAGCAACAGTTGGACTGCCGACGGGCGTCTGGGATCGGGGGGTCCGGTTCTTGGCTTGTGACAGCGAAAGGGATCTGGCCCTCAGGTTGGACTCGCCAACGGTAGATCGACGTTTCGTGCTACGAGGCTCTGTTGGAGTCTTCGAGATCCTAGCAATAGGGTGGCTCGCATTGGTTATAGAAGAAGATCCTGGACGACTGGAGGGTATGTCCGCCGATGATGGCCGGGGCTCGATCGCACTGCTTGCCTGCGCTTTCAGGCGGCCAAGCCCAAGAACAACCTGCTGGGTCACTTCATCAACACTCAATGCAGGGTTGTTCCTTCTGGCCAAAGAGCAAAAGGTAGCTTCCAGCTCTTCTGATACATCGAGCACCAGCCCAGAACAACAGGCGGGCACCGGGGTGTTTGGTATGACATTGTCAGCTGGCGCAGTGACATCCTGTGGTTGGTAGCCTCCACGATGTCTTTCCCAGTGTTTTGTTATCAGGGCCTGAACAAGCGAGACCAGTTTATTCGCATCGAATTGAGACGGCCGACCCTGGTCCTTCCACGCATCCTGGTGAGCCCGCCGGTCGTTCTCGGACATGAGACTCAACCAAGCTTTCTCGAGAGCATTATTGTCACCCCGAGAAAAGGGCCGCACCTGACCCTTGCTCGTCTTCGCATCGGTACTAATGGTCGAGGATGTCGAGAGGGGGTCGTCGATCGGAATAAGGGACGAATAAAAGAATTGTGCCTCGACGAGTGGTACATCGTCTTCTCGTCGGACGCGGGCAACGGGAGCCAGGCGACACTTGGCGCCGTATGTATGGTTGTCGCATGCCATGATGGCGGTCGCTGGGAGTATAGCTCAGACGGGTAAGCCAGAAGCTGCACGACAGCAAAAACTGGCTGCAGGGTCTCGATCGAGCGTCGGGGTCAGGTTGGGCCTCTCGGGGCTGGCGTATACGGCGTGGAATTCGACTGGGCCATAGAGGGAAGGCAGCACAAAGACTCGTGGCTTGCCGTCCACGCAGTCAGATGGTGAGCAAGGGGAGGGAAAAGAATGCCAACGGAAGAAGGGCACGGAAAGTGGACGGCGGTAGACGGAAGCCTGAGGCTTGGTGGTTCACCGACCTCCGGTCAAGCCTGGGCTCGATGACGTGGGGATGTGCTGGACAGTCTATCTGCCTTAATATTGTGGGTCCCTGCCAAGTACTTTAGCTAAGATGACATGTATCTTCTCGCCTATCTTGACAGCAGCCTCTACCTGAAACAACTCTCCAAGAACATCACCGATACCTTCATCAATGGATCCTATCAAAGCTCTCCCTCACTAATGCTGCCTAGTAACATCACATGCATGATGCCCTGGTGCCACGTAGGTCAGGCATGGATGTCACTGACTTAGCTCCTGAGACTGCCCGCAAATAGGGACTCAAGATACTCGGTCGAGACACTTCACGCTCCAAGACAATGACGCCCAGCAACAACTCGAGGTCGCCGTAATTCTAAAATCGTATTTCAGCCGAGAGCAGCCAGCAAAACTCCACCAAGGAATAGTCCGGCCGTGCAACTGAAAGGTGACACGACCATGGTTGTCGCCTCACAACAATGGGCACATTTTCATAACCATCTAATTTCCCGGCCCTGTGATTCCAGGCGGACAGTTCTCACTTCCCTGTGATTCGCAGATCTTTTCCCGAGGCATGAATCTTGTAGTCCATTGTCGGACACTCACATATCTGCATTGACGTTTCATTCCCTACCCAGCCTTCCCCTCAATGTCTCTTTGTGAGACATGTGGTATGGAAGCATCGACAATGCCATCTCCAGATGAATGAATTACTGCCAACATGCGCCGATTCGAGCCGTGCCTGAAATGGCAGCCCCATGATTCGCGCGCGGCTACTTCGAGGAAGGGCGCATCTCTTGACGGTCGAGCTGAAACCGGGAAACCAGGATGTCGCGATTCGCCAAACAGCGGGAAGCTGCACAGATCCGTATCTTCAATGCTCGTCTCCATATTTAAGCGTAGAACCTTGTCATTATCTTGCTTCTAGATGTATCGTATCTCGTCGCACGATCCAACTGGGGAGACTCTGTGAGCGGGTGGGCAATCGGTATGTTGTGGTATCGTTGGCGTCAGCAAGGACTGCACTTTATGAATCACAAAGCATGCCATCCGTTTCTCAAACGTAGAGCAGCGCGGGCGTCTAGATGGCACGGTTGCCGCCCCTGGATCCGATCCCGATGTTTCGAAGAGCTTTCGTATCCGGCCAACAGGAGGCTACTGGAACTAGCATCGCTTCACTCAGTACCCCAGGCGTATTCCAGCTGGAATTGGCATATAAACTCCCGACTATTCCAACCTCCCAATCGTCTGGGTGCATGCCTATACCATCCTTAGTTAGCAAACATTGACGCCCAACAAAACACCGAGCTGGAACTCAATGGGTCAGTCAAGGTACCTTGAGGTCTCTCTGGAAAATGCCGGCAATTTCTCTCCATATAACGTTAAGCATTCAACAGATGTTGAGAGAAAGTATCGCGTCCGTGATGGTGATTGGATATCCTGCCACCCAACCTTGGGCAATGGAACACACAATGCGGTCGCAAATATTCCGGATGTAAATGGCCACAGTTCGAACAGATCGCCACGATAATCAAGATGATAAATCCAATAGGGGCTGAAAAGGTTGGTTGAAGTATCCAGCCATAAACTCGGTAACAGACACGAACAGAAGACCGTCAAGAACTCCTGGTCGTGACTCTCAAAGTGGAAGGCGAGACATTGGCTGGTCTCTCTGCCTATACAACACGGCGATTACTCGAGTCAGATGGTCCTGGTTGGTTCACTAGGCCCAGTCCTGTGAAGCCTGGGTTTTGGAGGTTCAGGGTGCCGATGTCGAATCGTTTTGAGCAGCCGTCTTCCATGTGCCTAGCCAGTCCGTCAGTACCCATACAAGAGCTTGTCGCAGACGACAAGGCTGAACTTACCGCCTAAGTGTATCCTTGCGAGCAAAAAGACGCCCGCAGTAGTCGCATTTGTGGTTACGCTCCTTCATGTGAACACTTTGGTGGTGCCGTTGTAGATCGGTTTTTCGCACAAACTTCTTTGTACACCCATCAACGGTGCATGGAAACGGATACTCCCGTTTCTCGTCGTGAGTTTCCAGATGTGACTTGTAGTTGTAACTGCGACTGAAGAACTTTCCACAACCCTTAACCTCGCACTGAAAGTTTGCTTCCTCCTTCGAGGTATGTTTCCGTGTAGGCCTCTTCACCTTGTTGGTTTTCAACATGCGCCTGTCCTGGCCGAGATCGGGTATTTGGGCTTGTGCGTTCTGGTAAAACTGAGACACGTCGTAGTCCTGCTTTGGCCAAGTCGTTGCAGCCCCCGCACTCATGTCCGACTGGAGGTTCGGAGCGAAAGGTGTTCCGTCTGTATGATAGGCCGCACTAGCTGGTCCGGGGGCTGAGTAGGACGGTGATTCAAAGCCTTGGCAATAGCTGCTAACGGAGCCTTCCATCCTGAATCTGGGGTTAGATGGATCCTGCAAGTATCCGAATGGAGGCCTGGAAGCTATCGCCGGCCCTCGGTCAGAGTGGCTACTCGACGGTGGGAGGGGGTGGTGAACTGCGGGATTTCGTGCTGTCGGCATGTAGGCTTCGTGGGTTTGATACGGAGTGGGAAGGCAGGTTTCGTAGGCCGCAAAGGTGTTAAACTCGGAACCCAGAGCATCAGATTCCACCGAACTAGAAGGCGTCGACGAGGTTGCCGCCACGAGGCCGTCCGTGGTGACCCAAGCGGCACTACTGTGATCCATGGGAGGCGGTGATAGAAGCTGAGTGTTTGGGCCTGAGAGCCAACGAGGGTTGAAGCAAGGTGAAGCTAAATCGGGAGATGATTCCAACTCGTTTATTGAAACGACTGGTTGGAGTGGGGAGTGATAGCCAGGCGCCGGCCCCTCTGAGAGGCGTGAAGTGTCAGAACTCGAGGAACTAAGCTCAAGGAACTGGCGATGATGCGATGCTGGGGAGTTTGATGTCGAGGGAGGTGTAAGGTACATGTTGATGTTGTTGGATGACGCGGGGCTGTGTTAGAAGCCGTGGGCTGGCCAGGGTCTCGAGGGCCATACACCTTCTGCAAGCAAAGCAACGGAACGGAGCCCTAGAAAGCAACAAGGCCGCGGATGGCAGTGGACTATTGCGAAGAGGGGAGTTTCATCGACCAAGCTGGGAGCCCCATGATGGGGTAGCAGTTGGATAAATATTGCGATTCACAGTCAAGACGGGGGAGTCGAGAACAAGAGACGGCCGACACAACAGAACAAGAGGGTGGCAACAGAAGAAGAGATCAGCCAGAGAGAGGCCGAGTGAGCGAGCAGTCTGTGTACTGTCCAACCAGTGCTGTACAGGGAATGTCGATTACGGAGCCTTCCGTTTAACGACGCAAGCCGCCTTCGATGAATTAAAGACAGGCGAGCATGGTCGAAGGAAGGATCAGGCTCCGCCTGCATGGGGGTTGAGGAAACAGGCAAGTCGGTGGTGGGGAGAGGATGGAGGGTTTGGCGTTCGCGGGCACTAGAGCCACTCACTGGGAAGGTGTCGAGAAGCGGGTGACGGGGCCGGAAAAGAGAGCGAAATGAGACCTAGGCAAGGGTTCCGTTCGCCAACCATGGGGCTGGGCCATCTTGGACTTGATAGATCTCTCGGATGGGTTAAGGGAGATAACGGTGTTGCCAGGGCCGTTTGCTGTCACTCGTCCATCGATTCTGGACGGACTGGGGTGTGCCTGGCCTTGGCTTGACACGATTACGGCCGTTGGATGCCCAGAATAGAGTCTGTGTACACCAACTGCCCCGGGTGTGAACGAGCCAAGGTATAAAGGGCCGCATTCCGTCGAGGCAAGGGTTGCCCAAGAAGGGAAGCGCTGCACTGCACTGCGCTGAGCTGGGGAAAGGGGACTGGCAGGGATGGGGTCGTATATCGGCAGTATCAAAAAAAAAATGAGGAACTTGAGGGAAGACGGGGCGGAGCTTGGCTTGTGATGGTGACGGTGGTTGTGCGTCGAAAGAATCTTCATGGTTCCTGTGAGTGTGATGCCATCGTCCCATAGTGAAGCCGGACCGTTCTCCACCCCCAAGAACCAACACCCTCAAAACCGTCCGAGAGCACGCACTCCCATTGCTTGCGCGCACAGCCCCCCCTTAGGTTTGCATGGCCCATGCCTTCTCTGAGTTACTACCACCGTAAGTGTGTGCTGAGAAAGGATGCGTGCCTGACTGTCGGGACCTGTGAGAGGTGGTGACTGCGTCTAAAGCGCGCGTATCGCAAGGATTTCCCTGCCGACAAATCGGCCGACGCTGTGATGGGACGAGAACCAGTTCAAGTCAAGACCTGCCTCCAGAGGCCCTGGCGTCATGGATTACATCCAGATCCGTCCTGGACCCCCCCAGCAAAACGGCTACCATGGCCCGGCCAACCTTGTCCTCCTCAAAGAGTGTCCTTCCCTGCGCAGCACCACACAGTGAACAAGACTCTCGCGCCATGCCATGTCTGCCAGGAACCACTTGGACCTTGCGCTGGCGGGGTTTTTGGTCCAACAGGCATGCATCGATCAACCCACGGATCGCGGACGAGCTGTCATCGTGGGCAAAATTGCCAGGGGCTTTAAGAGCAGGGAGAACAACGGATCATGTGGTGCAGCTCGTGCGACTCGTGCGAGTCCGGGCCAGTGCAAGCCAGGGCATGGAAAAAGCCAAGACCAAGGCCGGGCTAGATCCGAAGAGCCGATACGATATTGTACGACGGACATGTTCGAGGCCAAGAAGAAGGCAGAGGAAAAGGGGAGAAGGGGGCCCTGGTCGTACCGGTGAGAGCAGCTTGCGGTTTAGTTCGACAGGGCCGCTACTCCGGTCTGGAGATGTGTGGAGGTCCAGCAAGCAATCCATCCCTACCAACGGAGTAATTAAGAGTCGAAGCGGGCGAAGCGGGCCAGGAACTTTAGGAGGGGGGGATGTAACACAGAGACAGTGTCGACAAGGTCGCGCGAATACGGACTTGGATGCCCTCCAACAAACCGGGACCGAGGGTTGACGGGCTGGGTGAGCGGGGAGACGCGTCTGCCCACAGTGCGCGTGTTTCTGCCAGACGTCAAATCAAAGCCTTCACCCGTGCCCAGCCTCAATGTCGTCCTGGACAGTTCCAAAGATCCATCATAGGCGCTCCTGGATGCAACCCGGAGGGCTTAGGCAACGGGACGGCTTCAAGCCTCCCGATGCTTACACGCGAATAGCCTTATAGCATCGGCCCGGTCCTCAATCCTTCGTTTTGCATTGCATTGGATGCCTTGCATGTGTCGGCTGCCGTCTGGAGACGCCATCGACGTCTGCAATCTGTCATCGCATCGACGTCGTCCAACAGGGGCTGAGTAAGAAACTTGTCATGGACGACACTTTGTCTTGATCATGCCATGAGAGATGAGAAACGCGCTTAAACAGACTCAGAGGCGCATCTGGGGCACGGCCGCGCGTTCGTGGTCAACTACCTGGCGGCTTGCGTCCAGGATAGCCACGGAAAAATCGCCCTTTACTAACACACAACTTGGCTCGTCCTTCTTCTTTCTCATTCTCCCGCTTCATGGCCTCCACTGGTCTACGACCTACGAGGTAAAGTCGCGACCAGTTTGCCCGAGTAGGCAAAGGCCAAGCAAGAAAGGCCCGTCCGAGCGTTCAAGGGTCCCCTTGATGACAGCTTATTAGGCGCACCAGTTTTTGCCGCCGGGGCGCCAGAGTTCCGACAAGAGGCTCACGAAACAGGGTAAATACATTTCTTTCATTCATGGATTGACCCGATGCCCGTCTTCCAGGTTGCGTCGCTAGCTACGCGCCGGCCCCCATTGGCCATGAACCAGGACAGGGTGGTTGAGCTTAATGCCCCTGGACGGCTCGCGGCTTGTACTCTTCTTCGAGATACTTTACTTCATCATCTGTGAACCGGACACGGAGCGCCTCAACCGCCTCTTCGATCCGCGCGGGCTTGTTCATGCCCAGGATCGGCCAGCATCCCTTGTGCAGCACCCACGCTGTCGAGAGCGCGGCCATGCTGATGCCCTTTTTCTTCGCCAACTCCTCAACGCGTCCCACGACCTCCCCACTAGCCGTTGCATTCCACATCGCGGCATGCTTGTCGTTCAAGGCACGGCTGCTCTCGCCTGTACCCCAGGGCCGAGTGAGGAGGCCACGAGCCATGGGAGACCAGGGGATGACGCCCACACCTGTGGCCTTGCAGAAGGGGATCATCTCCCTCTCTTCCTCTCGGTAGACCAGATTGTAAAAGTTCTGCATCGAAATGAACTTGGTCCATCCCTTGAGCTCGGCGATATGCTGCAGTCGGGCGAATTCCCATGCATACATGGAGCTGGCTCCAATGTACCGCACCTTGCCCGACATGACCACGTCGTGCAGTGCTCGCATAATCTCCTCTGGAGGCGTTTCTCGGTCCAGACGATGGATCTGGAGGACGTCTAATGGGTAACATCAGCCAACGTCGTCAGGATAGGTTTTCGTTTGGACTGTGAATAGGGTAATCGTCATGTGCGCAATGATTCCTCGCAGAAGCCGAGGTGCAACGAGACCCCAAAATCGTAATTCCCGAGCGCAGAGGACACGAGGTCCCAACCCAGAGGCGGCTCTTGACAGTTCAGGTGGGAAAGTCGAGACTCTGACAAGTGGAGCGGGATGAGAGGGGAAAGGTGCACTGGCACAATCACCTCTGGGATTCTTCTATCCCCCCTGCTGCTATCACCTGCAGAGAATTCTGCTTTAGGAATGCCATGGGCCGTGGTGAGAGTGACGGCCCTTTACGGTTCCACTCGGACCGTCAATGTTGGATCCTGGCCGCTTGCCAGGATTCAATTGCCCACCACATTGGTAGGCTGCCAAATAACTCTTGGCGG
Organism: Fusarium protoensiforme; assembly: GCA_011320165.1. Taxonomy (NCBI): domain Eukaryota; kingdom Fungi; phylum Ascomycota; class Sordariomycetes; order Hypocreales; family Nectriaceae; genus Fusarium; species Fusarium protoensiforme. The sequence goes on from JAANQP010000058.1 coordinate 109,895, forward strand.
GATGGCTGACAGCCGTCAAATGGATGGTTCATCGACGGCCGGAGAGGGGCACATCCGGCTTCACTCACCAATATAGTCTATCCCAAGACGTCTCAAGCTTCCGTCAACAGCATCAAAAATGTGCTTCCTGGAAAGGCCCATCTGGTTCACCGTCGGTCCATCGTTTACGACTGGAAGCCTTGTTCCCTCGCCTTCAGCGATGGGGAAGTAAACCTTGCTGAGAATGACCACCTTGCTCCGAGGGATGTTGAACTTTTTGAGGGCCTTGCCGATAATCTCCTCGGAAGCGCCGTTGGAGTAGAAATCAGCTGTATCCCAAGTGTTGATCCCCAGGTCATATGCCCTTTTAAGCAGCTCGAGACCTTCTTCCTCGTCAAGGGTCCACGGTGATCCCTCCCACTTGGAACTACCAAAGACCATGCAACCCATGATGATCTTGGAGATCTTGAGACCACTCTCGCCGAGTCTGGCAACAGTCCGTCAGCAATCAGATCCAGTCACCGAAATAGGAAGGTTACCCGCTTTGTGTATTCCATCTTGGTATGTTGTGATTGAGCCCCTGTCAGTTCAGTTGGTTGGTTGTCTCGTGGCGTATCCGTAGACGGGCGACATGTGAATGGGAAAGAAAGGTCATCTCAACTGCGATGCTCTTGGTTTCTATACTTGAGTTGATTCGAAGATCATTGATTGACTAACCAGTTGACTCAGACGCAAGAGCCCCTCATTCCGGTTCCGAGGCCGAAACAAACCCCACAGCGGAATCTATCTCCTCGCGCCAACCGACTCCGTGATCCGAGATCGTAGGCGGCAATTGATATCGGCTCCCAAGCCGAAATTGTCAAGGGTGAAGCAAAGTATGAGGTCCAGCCATTAAGATGCAATTAGTAGTCAGCCAACTGAGTGGTTCCAACGCTCCTCCACGAGCTCCCTATTGACCAGGGGCTGCCCGGGTCGCGCATCTATATTAATTATGAGGTATCCATCCGTGTGTTCATCGCCCATTCAAGTCTTGCATCGGAAAACATGTTGCCCAGTAGATGGGGAAGTAGGGATAATCGAGGCACGGCGCCTCGGGCGCTGTTTCGAGCCTCTCAACCCGAGAAGCAGACAACTGAGAGCAACAGGCTCAATTGGAGCCCGCCCCATTCCCTGATGTCGCTAAACTCGTTGTTCTTGTGGCTTCATCAAGCCGTAACTGCCTAAACAAATCCCTTGGCGAGAGACCAGAAGTTGTCCATCTTGGTACGAGAGAGAGCCTCCCTCGCCTCTGCATCTGTCTCGCACACTTTACTCCCCCACTTTCTAAAAGCCCGTGCCTTTTGCTCACCCTCAAAGACCAGTTTGCAGTCGTTCATTGACATGTCTTTGAGCTCCCCGTTATCCTTTTCAGCAAGGAGCCAGTCGCGTACAGTCCCCTGTTTTCCATCTCGGTCCCTTGATGGCGAGTTTTCAGTCCAGTCGATACGGTTGAGCATGAGCTTCTTGTACTTTTTAATGCTCCATTCGCCTCCCTCAACAATGACCAGATTGAATTTGGGATGCATGATGCATGTTCCGGTGAGCGCCAGTTGCTCGGCGTTGACGCCAATCTTGTATCGGTGCTGTCCATTGGCCAGGCTTCCAATCTTCAAGACCAGAATATGGATTCCTTTGTCGGCATCCTTCTGCTGGTTTGTAGTCAACTTTTCGTGCTTTTGTTCTTTGGTGAGTTTCCTCTCCTCGTTGGTTTCGACATGCTTTTGGTGGCGCTCTGCAATTTCGCGGTTCACTTGTGCTTCGACGGCCGTTGGATCTTTGACAGCAACTATAAACATGTAAGTATGAGAACCATGACCAGATGATGGCGATATAGGGGTTCAACTTACCATCACCAAGAACTCGCATCAAGTTGCCCTTCTTCACCTTGGGTGGAGGTGCGGGCACTAGTCCCAGGCGAATCTTGGCTTGCATTTCCTTCAGCTCTGCCATTCGGCGCTGCCGGCGGAGCTTAGCCTGTTCTCTAGATGTCAAGAACATGGGCTTTGCGGCAGGGACATGGCGATCTTGTGGCGGCTCGAGGGCGACTGGATGCTGGATGTATTCGGTAATGATGCTGTCAGGCGTGCTAAGTTTGAGCTGAGAGGGATCGTCTACTAGGTCGTAATTCGTGCCTGCAACAAGTCCTTCATCCCACCATTCAGCTCCTGAAGGAGCCTCCGTCACGAAATTGCGCTCCACATCGAGGTCTTCGTCGATGCCGGCCTTTCGGGTTTGCTCTGCGATTCGCTTCTTCATCGCCTCGAGAGCAGCCTGCCGACGCAGAGCGTTGGCTTGCGCAATATATTTGCCTTTCTGGTTAAAGACGAGCGATCGAGACTGGCGTGCCTTTCCACCACCCGATTGCGACGCAAGCCCAGGGTCGTAATACGGATTCTCGCCGCCTTCTTTGTTCAGAGAGCCGGCCTTGAAGCCATCTTGACCCCGAGCCTTATCCGACCGTGCGCTCGACGATGAAGGCGTTGAGTCTTTCGATTTGTTGGCGGGCTTCCATGATCCAAGGTCTTCCAAGGCTGGGTGGAGACCAACATTCAGCCCACCTTTCGCTTTGCTTGTTCCGATCGCTGCAGCAACACGAGCCTTGAGTGCAGCCATTCTGTCAGTAGCCGACTCTGTCTTTTGCACCCTTGACGAGGCATCGTGGCGCGGCCCAAGGCCGGGGGACTGGCTCTGGCGGTCCATGGCCAGGATATGGTGGTGGTGGTTGATAGGTGCTTTGACGCCTCACCAGTTGCGCGAGGCTTGATCTGGGAAGTTTCGTGTATTCAATCAGTTGTTTTTCCAGTCGAAGCAGATACAAGCCCAGTTAGCAGCGGATGTGAAGAAAGATGGGCTTGCGTAGAATGCGAGGTTCAGTGGATGATGTAAATGATGGAGTAAGGCGAGATCGAGTCGCGGCGCGATTCACTGCGCATGGATCAGCCTAAAATTCTGCCACTCCGCACCGCCAAAAATTTGTTTTCACGTTCCAAGCTTCAATCCCCCACCACCTTTCCCTTCACTTCGCACGTTGCACCGGGCAATGGACTTTAACAGTTAACTCGGAGACGTCGCCTAACTGTCAATTCTTTGCGCTCGACAGAGCGGCAGCAGCCTCATAATGAATATCGCACAGCCTGTCCCCTCCGGGGTGGAGAGTGTCGAGTTTACGTTCCTGTCGCCAAAGGAGATCCGATCCATTTCGGTGAAGCGAATCGAGAACGACAGTACCTTCGACAACCTCCTCAATCCAGTACCGGGCGGTCTGTACGACCCTGCGCTCGGTTCTTGGGGTGATGCGCCGTAAGTTCTAGCCCATTTCATCGAGTTTCGAGGGGGCTGGCTGACAGGCGGATCGCAGATGCACAACTTGTAATTTGAATCAGTCGACTTGCCCCGGCCATGCCGGTCACATTCAACTCCCCGTCCCAGTCTATCACCCAGTGTTTATGGACCAGGCCTACCGACTGCTTAAGGCCGCCTGCGTCTACTGCAAGGGCTTTCGACTCCCCCAAAAAGAATTGCACAAGTTTGTGTGCAAGTTGAAGCTTCTACAGCATGGCCTGATTCAGGAAGCGCACATTGTTGGCGCCATTGGCGAGAATGACCTAGCCATCGAGCTAGGTGACTTTTCAGGACTGGAAAGTGAGGCCGAGGAGGAGGGCGACAGCAATTCCATCGACAACGTCACTCGCGCAAGAGACAGATATGTCGACAAGTGTCTCCGCGGTATCAAGGTCAAGCGTGGCGAAACGAAGCGAGGAAAACACGAGGGCGCAAGCGAAATGCGACGAGAGGTCATCAAGGAATTTCTTGCTGAGATCACCAAGAGGAGAATATGTGCTAGCTGTGGCGGTATCTCTCCATCCTATCGCAAGGATCGTTTTGTGAAAGTTTTCGAGAGATCCTTGTCAGACAAGGAGAAGGCCAAGATGGCTCAGAAGAACTTCAAGCAAGCCGACGCCATGGCGAGAGTCCACCAGTCCACGACAAAGCAGAGACCAGATGGGTACACATCTGATGAGGGTGTTGCGGATGTGGGTTCACCGACTCGCGAAAAGGCACAGGCCGATGAGGATGGTGCCGATCAAGATATCGACATGCCCGACGCCGAAACCGCTGCTGCTACCATCCCGCAGAGGTATATCAGTGCAATGGAAGTCCAAGCACGCCTGAACGAGCTTTTCACCAAGGAACAAGAACTAGTCGCTCTTCTTTACAATGCCAAGCCCGCAACACGAAGCTCTTCCAAGGTTACTCCGGACATGTTCTTCCTGACGATCCTCATGGTGCCACCCAACCGATACCGCCCAGAGGCCCGTACGGGTGAGGCCCAGATCTCGGAGGCTCAACAGAACTCGCTGTACAAGAACATTCTTAGAGGTTGTGGAAGAATTGCCCAACTTCATACGCAGCTCCAGGAGGAGCGAGCAGATGTCAACCAGCTTCACCAGGCCTGGACCGAGTTGCAGGAGTCGGTGAACGCCCTCATTGACAAGGATAAGAACCCAGTCCAGGGTGCCGCGGCAAAGCGCAACGAAGACGGTATCAAGCAGAAGCTTGAGAAGAAGGAGGGTCTGTTCAGAAAGAACATGATGGGCAAGCGAGTCAACTACGCCGCTCGAAGTGTCATCTCGCCGGATCCCAACATCGAGACCAACGAAATTGGTGTTCCGCCTGTATTCGCCAAGAAGCTGACATATCCCGAACCGGTGACGAGCCATAACTTCCGCGACATGCAGCAGGCCGTCATCAACGGTGTGGACAAGTGGCCCGGTGCTTTCGCGATCGAGAATGAGAACGGCCAAATCGTCAACCTTCGGAACAAGTCCGTTGACGACCGCGTGTCACTGGCAAACCAGCTTCTCGCTCCTACAAGCAGTAGCGCTGCCCGAACCAGGAACAAGAAGGTCTATCGCCACCTCACCAACGGTGATGTTGTCTTGATGAACCGTCAGCCGACCCTGCACAAGCCGTCCATCATGGGACATCGAGTACGAGTTCTGCCGAACGAGAAGACGATTCGAATGCACTACGCCAACTGCAACACTTACAACGCCGATTTCGATGGTGACGAAATGAACATGCATTTCCCCCAGAACGAAGTTGCCCGAGCGGAAGCACTCCAGATTGCCGATACCGACCATCAGTACCTGTCCTACACTGCAGGCAAACCCCTCCGAGGTCTCATTCAGGATCACATTTCCGTTTCCGTCGCCCTCTGCAACCGAGACACGTTTTTCAGCCGCAGCGACTATCAACAGCTGGTGTATAACGCCTTGCGCCCCGAAAGCGGCCACATCGTCGGCGAGAGGATTGAGCTCGTCACTCCAGCTGTGATCCGACCAGTTCCCAGGTGGACTGGCAAGCAAGTCATCACCACTATCCTCAAGAACATGCAGCCACCCAACTGTGGTGGTCTATGCATGAGGGCAGAGACTCAGATCAAGGCCAGTCAGTGGGGCAAGGACTCGGAAGAGGGCGTCGTTCTATTCCAGGATGGCGAATTCATCACTGGAATCTTGGACAAGTCGCAGATTGGTCCCAGTTCGGGTGGTGTTGTTCACGCTGTTCATGAGATTTACGGTCCTGCTATTGCGGGCAAGCTGCTCAGCAGTCTCGGCAGATTGCTGACCAGGTACCTCAACATGCGAGCCTTTTCTTGCGGTATGGACGATCTGCGACTCACCCCCCATGGAGAGAAGGCCCGACGAGAAGCGCTTGTGCCTGCCAACACAGTTGGTCTCAACGTCGCTTCGTCGTATGTGTCTCTGGAGCAGAACCCTGGTCCCCGCGATCCCCTGCTTCTGGAGCGTCTAGAGGAGGTTCTTCGCGACGACAACAAGCAGGAGGGTCTCGATCTTCTGATGAAGGAGGGTCTCAGTGGCATCACGGACAAGATTCAGACTGCATGCGTCCCCAACGGTCTACAAAAGCCATTCCCCAAGAACCAGATGCAGGCCATGACAACATCTGGTGCAAAGGGATCCCGAGTCAACGCATCCCTGATTTCCTGCAACCTTGGCCAACAGGTTTTGGAAGGTAGACGTGTGCCTATCATGGTCAGCGGCAAGTCGCTGCCATGCTTCAACCCATTCGAGACTCATGCTAGAGCTGGTGGTTATATCGTACAGCGCTTCTTGACTGGTATTCGCCCTCAGGAATACTACTTTCATCACATGGCTGGCCGAGAAGGTCTGATCGATACAGCTGTCAAGACATCCAGATCTGGCTATCTACAGAGATGTGTCATCAAGGGCATGGAGGGCCTGACCGTCGCCTACGATACAACCGTGCGAGATGCCGATGGCTCCATGATCCAGTTCCTGTATGGAGAGGATGGTCTTGATGTGACCAAGCAAAAGTACCTGGACGACTTTAGCTTCATTCTTGAAAACGTCACTTCCCAGGCTGCTCAACTCAAGTACGACCCTAGCATCGGAGATCGACTCGGATCGCACCGCGAAATCATCGCCAAGTACATGAAGAAGGCTCTCAAGCACGTCAAGGCCCATGACCCCAAGGCTCAGGACCCACTCTCCAGCATGTTTAACCCGGCGACCACTGCCTTTGCCACCTCGGAGAACTTCTATCAAGCCATGACCTCCTATCTCAAGGAAAACAAGGACGGTCTGGTGCGGGATAAGTCGGACAAGAAGAAGCTTGCTCTTTCTCGCGTGAGCCTCAACAAAAAGAACGCCGAGATGCTTTTTGCGATGAAGTACCTACGATCTCTTGTCGAGCCTGGTGAGGCTGTCGGTATCGTGGCAGGCCAGTCTGTTGGCGAGCCTTCGACACAGATGACACTGAACACATTCCATTTGGCTGGTCACTCGGCCAAGAACGTCACCCTGGGTATTCCGCGATTGCGAGAAATTCTCATGACTGCTAGTGACAAGATTTCTACGCCAGCCATGTCCCTTTACCCGATTGATGAGATGTCCACAGCGGACGTGGAGACCTTTGCCAAGTCTATTTCGGTCTTGCCTCTGGGATACGTTCTGGATAGCGTCTCGGTCGAGGAGAAGGTTGGACGTGGCAAGATGTACGGTTCGGCCAAGGTCTACCGGGTTGACCTCAAGTTTTTCGCCTCTGAGGAGTACACAAAGACGTACGCCATCAGTGTCTCGGATGTCATGGACGCTGTTGAGCGGAAGCTGCTCCATCGTCTTCTCTCTCTCGTGAGGAAGGACATCAAGAAGCGACAGAGTCAGTCTACCATGGCCACGCCTGAGATTGGTGTGAAGGCCGGCGTGGTGGAAACGGCGGCACCTAATGCCGAAGCCGGGGGCATCCGGGATGAGGACGACGACGATGACGAAGGCGATGACGATGCCACAAATGCCAAGCAGCGGGCTAACCGGACTGAAGCGGTATCCTACGGTCCTAACGACGACGACGACGATGCTGTCCAGCAGGAGATGGCGCGGGATGCTGCTGATGTCGATATGGACGACGAAGGCATCGGAGGCAGCCCACGCATGGCCGCTGCCGATGATGAGGATGAGGATGAAGATGGCATCGACTGGTCGGCCAAGGCACGAACTGAGCGTGTGCTGGAAGCATACTCTGAAGTGACGGACTTTACGTTCAACGCAAAGAGTGGATCCGACTGCAGCTTCACCCTCGAGTTTGACTCGACTATCCCCAAGGTCCTGATGCTCAATCTTGTGCAGGATGCTGTCAAGAAGACGGTGGTTCAGGAGATCTCTGGCGTGGGAGCCTGCACCTTTGTGGAAGAGAAGGGCACGCGCGTCATTCACACGGCGGGAGTGAACCTACAGGCGATGCAAAGGTACAGCGATTTCATCAACCCCCATCGGATCCAGACCAACGACATTGCGGCCGTGCTAGCAGTGTACGGTGTTGAGGCGGCTCGCAGCAACATCGTCCAGGAGCTGGCTGGTGTCTTCGGATCCCACGGCATCAAGGTCGACAACCGCCACCTGAACCTGATTGGCGACCACATGACGAGGAACGGTGGATTCACGCCGTTCAACCGAATGGGTCTGAAGGGCAACGTCAGCCCCTTCACCAAGATGAGTTTCGAGACGACACTGTCGTTCCTCAAGGATGCCGTGCTCGACGGCGACTGGGATGACCTCGCCACGCCGAGCGGTCGGTCGGTGATGGGCAAGCTTGGAAAGGTGGGCACAGGAGGGTTCGATGTTTTGGCGCAGCTTCCTACATACCATGTTGATTCTCTGGCGTAATTAGGGTTGTAAAAGTGTAGATATAGTCTGTCAATTTGTTTGGTAGTCGACGAAGTAACTAGTATTCATTGCATTGTTCTGCTCGTCTATTTTGACGCGATATCCTGCCTTCCAAGCTCAACCAAGGTGCACCATGCCCGTGCCATGTCTGCACCATCATCCAGTGACCCGCACTCCACATTCTAGGCATCGTTCTTTTTGTTTGACCCATCCATGCCTTCCAAGGCAACTCCCAGGCCAGCGGCGCAGCACTCCTTGAGGTGGTGTTGATAATACGGTCTTCACCAAGTCTGTCAGCTGACACGTGTGGGCACATGACCAGAAGAAATCAGCTAGAACGAAGGGACAGTCCGCACGCGAGTTTCAGGGCACGTTCGTCTCGGGATGACGCGTTAAGTTATTCACGGTGTGAACAGTCGCGCATGTGGGTGATGTTCGTGATTCGGACGCGTTGTGCTTTGTGGTTTGCAACTATCTAGGTGTTGGGAATGCGACCCGTCATATCATTACAGGCGTGTCACGATGGAAGCTGATTGTGATCATAGACCGATGGTCAATTGCATGCAGTCGCTACCAATGGTGCTGACTTGTAGTGTACATCCCAACTGTAGAAAAAGCATTTGTTCCTCGCGAACGCCTTTGATTATCCCCTAAACCATGATATTCCCTCGTGTCAAAGCAAAGTCGTGAACCTCCCAGTTATCCCAGCATCTCCAGCTTAGTTACGCTCACCACGGAGGCGGCGGGCGAGCTGGATGTCCTTGGACTGGATGGTGACACGCTTGGCGTGGATGGCGCACAGGTTGGTGTCCTCGAAGAGGGAGACGAGGTAGGACTCGACAGACTCCTGGAGAGCACCGATGGCGGAGGACTGGAATCGGAGATCGGACTTGAAGTCCTGGGCAATCTCACGGACCTGTTTGTCGTGTGTCAGTGGCGGTTGTTTGAGTGCATGTGCAGAGTAGACTTACCAGACGCTGGAAGGGGAGCTTTCGGATGAGAAGCTCAGTCGACTTCTGGTATCGTCGAATCTCACGGAGAGCGACGGTACCGGGCTTGTAGCGGTGAGGCTTCTTGACACCACCGGTAGAGGGGGCGGACTTGCGGGCTATGACGATGGTCAGTACATGTTCGTGATGATCAAGACGCGTGTCGCGTCGAGATGGCGATGGAAGGGAAATGACTCACCAGCCTTGGAAGCGAGCTGCTTGCGGGGAGCCTTGCCACCAGTGGACTTTCGGGCGGTCTGCTTAGTGCGAGCCATTGTTGAGGGTTGATGTGAGGAAGAAGTTGTTGATGAAAGAAGTGTTGATGATGTTGTTGTTGATGGTTGTGGTGGGGGTGAAGGCTGAAGTGGGTGTGTGATGCAGGAGGAAAAGTCGGAAGAGAAGGCAGGCGGGGGGATTGCTTTAATACCTGTAGCGTGCACCTCTCCAGTGCGCGGCTGATCTGAGGCAGTGTTGGACCGTGCGCTACTGATTGGGTTGTTTTTTTTGCAATCACCCACCGAAAATGGGAAAATGGGTCCCCAGCCATTCGTTCCGGAAAATGCGCGCGACTGATTAAAAAAAAATGCTGCACGCGCACCGATTTTCCATTGGCCAGAAAATCACCCCCCGCGAAGATGGTTGGGAGGACCCACATCACGTCTTCGCCCTTTGTTCTGGGTTCACGCGCAGCCAATGAGAAAAATGGCTGGGTAAGGTCAGCCAGGCAGCCAGGCACGGCATTTCTGGCGCGAGAGGCAAAGGGGATCGGAGGATCTGGCAGTTTGACTTTGTGTCTGGGGAACGGGTAGCTTGCAGGCGGTACCTCTGTGTGCGCGCAAGTACATCCATCGAGTGAAGGTGGCATTTACCTGCCTTTCCAAGGCTTGACTCATAGTGTCATTGCCACTTGCCCGTGTGACTCTGAGCTGCTTATCGCGTCCTCTCAATGTGTATAGGTCGATTGCTATAGTATGATCAAGGTTGAACGCAGTAACCCACCGTCAAAACTGTTGTCGAGTCATCTGTCTTGCTGAATGCGAATACAATAACCCCGAACTCTGATGACATGTTCGATAATTGATGTGCAAGGTTTTCTTTCTCTATTTGTCATTTTTGGTTGACTCGAGTATTCGTTGTCGAACAAACTCTTTTGTCTCATGTTGCAAAGGTGCACACTTTGTTACGGCTATTTGTTCTGACAAAGACCATAAAGATAACTAAAACACCACAACAACAATGCATCGTGAATAACAAACATAAAGGCATATCTAAAAATACCACTACACTTCGCAACTACGGACATATACACAAGGAACCACAAGCCATGGCATATCTCTCATCATAAGCAACTTCTCGATAAATATGGTGTTTTTGACATATCTACCCTAAACATCATGAATCTCGATGCTGGACTTAGCAGGTGGGTGGCTGAATTTCTGACCATCCAAAAACAGACACTCCAGAAAGCCCCGCTTTCAAAAAATCGACGCATGCTGATTTTTTAATTCGTTGCACTGCGCGCACCTTTTTTTTTCTTCGCGCTTGGTTGCCAGATCGCGTCGGACAGGGATCCGGATCAGAAAGTGGGTCCAACAACTGATCTGGAATCTGGCCCACTTGTACTTAAGCTCGCCAGCTCCCACCTTCACTTACCGCATCTCATTCTTCGACACTTCATCCATCACCACTCTTCTACCAGCAACGCATACACCACGTGTGTTATTCCACTCTCCCACAAACACATCTACATCACACATCCATCACAATGACTGGACGTAAGTCACCACCCAACCATCCACCTGCCTTCGCTCCCCCATCAAACCCCAAAACGCGTCGCGTCTCCGGGTCAGCATGCACCACCAAGAATACTTGATGCTAACATCACAACAGGCGGCAAGGGCGGCAAGGGTCTCGGCAAGGGCGGTGCCAAGCGCCACCGAAAGATTCTTCGTGACAACATCCAGGGTATTACCAAGCCCGCTATCCGACGTCTCGCTCGTCGAGGTGGTGTCAAGCGTATCTCTGCCAGTATGTATCAACCACACCTCACCACATATGCATGTCTCTAACAACACGAACAGTGATCTACGAGGAGACCCGTGGTGTCCTGAAGACCTTCCTCGAGGGTGTCATCCGCGATGCCGTCACCTACACCGAGCACGCCAAGCGAAAGACTGTCACATCGCTCGACGTTGTCTACGCTCTCAAGCGACAAGGCCGCACCCTCTACGGTTTCGGTGGCTAAGCGCATTCTGTTTTACATGTCTGTTACGAATCTTTGCGATCCGCTGTGCTCGGCGCGCAGCGCCATGTGGGTGTTCATGATGACAACTGGGTCCGGTTCTGTTTTTGGGTGTTCTGTATCATAAGGGAAACGGGGATTACATTGGGGATAATCGAACATGCCCGTGTGTGGCGATCTTGACCAACCTGTTGATATGACACGTATTGAAGTGACGCGTGACTTCAATCTCGACGCGCCGCATGCGCGCATCTACTCAGCTCCGCGTAATAACACTTGTATACTCGATGGACACACGTGAATGTTAGACCGAAGTCTTGTGACTACGGGCCAAGGCTAGCCGAGGGGGACCTTTGCTCTCTGCCCCGTGCATCAATGCGGTGTGCTTGCGATGCACTGGCCGGTGGGATATGTCGGTATTGAACAACTTACCTACCTACCCGGGGAGTTGTCTTTGTATTGCAGCAGCCCTCTATCTGAAGGGCATGATTGACCATACCAGCAAGTAGACCTGTCGATGCATAGCAGTGGTCACCCAGTCTCGTCCATGCCTGATGATCTTGTTTCCTTTGGTGGTTGCGGACGGCATAGCAATCGTGAATACCGCTGTCATGCCTTCATTGGAGACCAGATAATGTTCCCGCCAGTGCCATCTAACCTCGAAAAAGGATATTGCACCGAGCATATGGTGAGGCTGAATAGCTGACGAGTACAGATACGTTAGCAGTGATCCATCAGCCACCTTCTCCTGGACTGTTACGCGTCCTCGTCTAAATCACCTACCCTATGTTAAGCCACTGTCGCTTGCTAGGTTGATGTTTTAGTGATGTTTTAGTAATCATACGATATCCAGATAGTTGCAAATATTGGAGTGCTTTGAATCCATAACCAATATTGGTGAAGTAACAAGTGACAAATGTGTCAACTTGGCTCCCTCGTCCGCGGAGACTTGATGGTTGGCGTAAGAGATGACATTGCCACAACAATTGAGTCATCGCACAATACAATGAATTCCAAATATCAACCCGAGGTCAGGTCAACAATTCAATTAGAAATCGCATAGGTGTCATGATTACTGATTACGGGCCGTTTGTCAGGTATGATGGATGGTGAGCAATACGAAAGCGACGCATTACGGTACGGTATGGTGCATCGTGGTGCATGAACGGCAACGGTTCTAGAACGATCCCGTAAGGTCCTGTGACCATCATCCTGGCAGTGAGAGAGTACAGCCACAGAGGAGGGATCTGGTAGCTGAATCTACACTGCGTTGGCGGGAACATAGAGGGCCCGTAAAATTGAGATCTGCACGTCTGGACCTGGGAAAGATCCAATGTTGGGGTTCCTGTCCTGGTGATGGAACTAGATAATCGGCCGAATTCTTCGGGCGACGGAGCGAACGGGTGGCGAGACCGAGGGATCGCTGGGCCTGGACCACGTGGAGAGGGGACTAAAATTAGAGGCCGCCGCGCCAGCAATCCGGGGGGTGGGCCTGGACCACTGAAGGAACACGAAATGGATTTGTGAGCAGTAATAGCTGTGCCGAGGCACCTAAAATCCGTAGACTCCGCATCGGAGTTCGGATCCCTCTTCTTATGGGCCGGCTTGCGCGGAAGAAGAAGGATGGGGAAAATGGTCATGAATGGAGTAAAAGATGATGCTAGATGACACCGATTTTCTCACGCAAAAGAAAACGAAGAGATTAGCTGCTTGCTGAGATACCCCTGCGCTGCTGGGGTTCATGCTACCAAGATACGGATACACTGACACGTTTTTTCTCGATCCGGGTGGCACCCAGCTGAAGGAAAAGAGACACACCACTACAAACGCGTTGGCTTACCCCCCTTTATAGGTAATCACCAAAGTACAATAAGAATAGAAAGAGCTCTTATGTATTAACTGCTATTATTGTATGCATTAAGTATTTTATTTTATTTAATATAAAATTATTTATTATACTGGAGTGGTACTAAGTCAATCATCTCTGATGTTCTGGTGTGTCATTTATTTCTTGACCTGTCTGGGTGGACGAAACAAGAGCATCCACTTGAAAAGGTTGCCCCACGCGGACACACCGAACCGTGCTAGCTGGAAGGAAAAGGTCACCCAGCACCGAGGAATCGCACAAGATGCGGAATGGAAATGCACGACCCGGCTTTCGATGATGCATGGAAGCGTTATGGAACATGGCATTTCTGGAGAGACGCCTCCCCCGCTGGAGCCGGTGCGCTGGCCTTACCATGAATGTTGAAGCCTATGCGGCCCGACCGCCCGTAACGTAGCATGGACCCCACGCTTTGGGAGCCGTTTGCTCCAGCATTCGCCATCAAGTCAGCAGCACAGCTTGCCACTACAGATCGGTGGCTCGGGGAGCTCAAGGAGCTGGATCGCTCAGGGCTCGGAGATTCACAAGCTTGCATCGTTGTATGGGGCTCAGGAGCTGGGCTTGCCTCATCTGCTTCCCTGGCTGAGATGCTGTAACGTTCTCAATATCACCTGCCCTGACAAGCCATCGGAAACATTCAGCTGCCTACGCAACTGTCAGGCAGATAGATTATTCAGTGGAACACAGCAGATTTGTTCAGATTGTGCTGCCCCGAGGACAGCCGGCGGATCGCCCGGCTCCAGCCGCCGCCGTTGCGGGTCTCTCGGCCGCCAGCCCTACGCGCGCCCCGCGGGCGGTTAATGGAATGGATACACTCTAGGCTGCCCCGGGTGTTATGGCTCACATGTTCAGTTCCGGCTGACGGATAATGTCTTGGTAATTGCACTTCAGCAGACTTTTCGAACTGCGGGCTCGGAGTAGGATCGAGATGGACGTCGCGCCTAGTCCACTTTGGTGTCATGCAACTATGTCCATCTGGATAGTCATGAGCTTCTGCTGAGGTGACTTCTTGGAATGAACTCTCGCGACCCGAGCTTGGCACCGACCAGTAAGAAATACCAGTTTAGACGGGTCATGTCTCGTGTGAACGGGCCGGAGAAGGGTCACTCGCAACACCCCGGCTCCAGACTATCGGGTTTTCACCTCTCGCGTGCCTGGCTGGTGATTCACCGCTTGCCTGCGAATACGACGGTAGCGATAAAGATTTCAGGCCCACCTGCGTATTGACCTTCCTGGATATCGTTTCCCAGACTTCAGCCTCACACCCTCCGTTTATTGTCCAAGTCTGGAAGTCTTGTCCGGAAGCTAGAATTTTGCATGGAAAGCTGGAACGGTGTTTAGCCGCATGCCGGAAGTCCCGTTGTCTTGGATAAGGTAGCTGGAACTGCTCGGTCCCGCGGAGGAACGAAAAAGGCTGCAGGTGGATGGTCCGGATTTTCGGAGATGGGTGGGACGGATGTTGGACGAGATCGATCTGGGCGGCCTGGGCATGGACTCTGAATTTGTCTAGCCCTTCAAACTGGCAGGGTTGTGGCTTAGCCAAGGTCAAGCCACACCCATGATTGGCTGGGAACACAAACCCGACCAAGTCCGAGGGCCGGAGCGGGTCGGTCAGGCCGAAGACCTTGTCACGCATCGGCGGACCTCCTCTACGATCTGTCTACCTATCACCAGGGCACCTCTGGGTATTTTCTTGCACATTCGAGCTAGGGGGGGAAGGGAGTGTGACTGGGTTTTTGTTCCTGCGTTGCGCTCGCACCAGTCTGTCTATCCTCCCCCCCTAGACGGGATGGATGAAAATTTTTTCTTCCCATCGACCTTCACCCTGTCTAGTATTTCCTCCGTTCCGTTGGGAATCGAGCTGCCAGGTGTTGAGCAAGGGAGAAGGGACGCATGGCCAGTCACACCATCGAATGTGTCATGCGACGGGTACCGTAGCGGAAGAGATTTTTTAGCTGACAACACCCTCCTATTCCCGACCTTAAACTCAGCAGACTTGCCGAGTGTGGTTGGCTTATCTAAGGTGACTCCTAACAGCCGACATGGATAGGACCACTCTGAAGCAACATACGACAGCAGAGCTCATGTGACCTCTACGCAACACCGTCATGTGACTCCAACTCGGTGGAACGACATGGAAATGGAGTGTGGCGGATGCCGACGGATTGGCGCTGGAAAGAGAACGACAAGGTATTACCAACGACGGAAATGTGGCTGTGCGTGGCACACCGCGCTGGACAGGGATCGCCTCAGAAAGCGAACAAAGATGGAAGATCGGCGGGGCCAGACTACGTCAGTGGACACGACCAACACGCACGAGGAGAAAAACTTGAGTCGCAGAGCAGGGCTGGCAAGGGCTTTCCAAGGAGAGCGGCAGAGGGATTGGGGGTCGTCATTGGGTGCTTGGTTTGGATGGGTCGTGTTGGTGTCGGGACCCTGGAGCGTTGGGTGCGAGCTGGCCTTGGCCCTTGGAGCCAAAACCTAAAGATACGTACCCTTGCTCTCTGCGTCCCCGGAGTGGGCTTCGCGCGCTGCGGGCGTGAGGCTTGGTTGTCGGCTTGGGAGGGCTCCGTCTAGCTGTCGGACTTGGTCGTCCTTCGGGCTCGTCTCGCGAATGGAGGGCGGCTGATACATCCAAGTATATCTGGCGCGACATCCTCGGCCTGGCTTTAAGCGATGGAAATATTTGAAATCAGAAAACAATCATCCATCCTCTGAAGCAACCGCTGGAAGCGACTCGAACCATCGAGACAATCAGCAGTTACATCAGCGCCCATCGCAGCATCACCGGCATCATAAATCACCAAAGCATCAATCAGCAACCGCACTAGCTGCCCGCCGCTGACCTAGCGAAACGAAAATAACGGCTTTTACCTGACGATTGTACGAACCACCACCACCACACAACGTACCTACACTCCATCACTTCACACCACACACACCACATACCACCACTGCCACACGCCCCTCCATTCGAGTCCACACCACCCTTGCATCCCGGGTTACATACCGCACCGACACTCACGTCTTTTGCTTTTTTTTCAGTCGGTACCCGGGCACAATCCAGCCAGTCATCCTGCCCAGATCCCGGATTTGGGGCCTGTCGTGCATCATCAAGTGGGACCTTCAGGGTCTTCTCTCGGTCTGTGGGGCCCCCTCTGCAGATACATCGGCGCCAGTCCATCATCTGTCTACTCGTTTCCATCTTGGTATTCCAGTTCACTCCGGCTCACACGGGGCCTTCTTTCTTAAAAGGAGAGCCATCCCGTCTTTTTTGCCACTTCCTTCCCCAACCTTAAACACAATTATTCTTTCCTCAATCAACATGTTATCGATCCCTCGCCTTCCTCAGCAACAACTTCAGCTTCAACAACACCAGAACAACTCTTCCAACACTCAGCAGTATCCATATATCCAAGACTGCCACTCCGAATACAACCCTACCGCCTACTCAGACTTTTCACGATCGAACTACGACGACGAGCTCGCCGCCTTGAGCCAGCAGCTTCCATCGGACCTCATGCAGCCTGACGCCTGGGGAGCCATCGCCCATCAGACTCCCAGATTCTCCCGCGCTGCCCATCAACGCGAGTCATCATTGTCGTCTCTGGGCTCTTCGACTGCCGGTCCCTCTTCTCCATTTACACACAACACTTCGAATCCTCAGATCGCCATCACCGACGTCCACGACCAGAGTGGCGCCAACCCTTCCTACTATCAGCTGGCCAAGTCAATGGCTCCCTACTCCGGCTACCAGTCCTGCGGTGGCATGGAGCATGCCATGCCTGAGCTGGCATATCCCATCACACTCGCAGGTCCCAGCAGCAAGCCACGGATGGACCGGGGACTGATGCACGCCCCCGACTTCTCGGGCTCAACGCGATCACATCCTGCCTCGGTGGCGAGTTCCATCGCAGGTGACTCACCTGCGACTCCCACAGTTGGCGAGACCGAGCACTCGGAGAGGAGGCGAAAAGGTACAGATTCCCTTCTGGACGGAGGCCTCAGCGACCAGCGCTCACAGTTCCTCTCAATAGGTTTTCACAACGCCCCCAAGCTTGACAGGACCATGACGGATGTCTACGGCGATGAGCTTTACAGCCCCAACTTTGCCATCACATCTACTCCGCCCTCGCAAGCGCAGATGGCTGTCTCTCCAACAAACGATCTCTTCAGCCAGCGACTCCACGCGGCCAACAGTCAGCACCTGAGCGCCGCTCACTCACCGGCCTCCAGCACTTCCCGAGACAGATCGCCTTTCCGCGCTGGCTCTCCTCTGGCACCTTCGCCGGCTCATGACTTTAGCAGTGCCGCGTTCGCGCAAAATATGCCATTCAACTCAGCCCAGCGCATGCGCGAGCAGAACAAGGCGCACCACGACGCGCAGTTCATGCAACAGCAGATGAGTCAGAGGCACGAGCCTGAGACCCCAAAGACGATTTCGCCTAAAGATGCTATTCTGGAGTTCAATGAACCCGAGGGCGAGTCCAACTTCCCCTTGTTTCCCCAGGGTGGTTCTGGTTTCGAGATGGACCACTTCGCGAAGGGCATGGTCAACCATGGATCCCAGGATCCTTCAATGCACGATGCTAGCGCCAATGGTCACTTCAACTTCCTTCCCACGCAGGCGCAATCTGGCATTACTGTGCCTCAGCAGTATCCCTTCATTGCGCATCCCCGCCTCAGCCATGAGACCCCTCCCCGCCTGAGCTCCGCTGGATCCAGCTCTAACGAGTCACGAAACACTACCCCTGCAACCCGTCCTAGCAGCACTACCGCAGACGGAGGCACCTACACATGCACCTATCACGGATGCGCTCTGCGATTCGAGACTCCCGCGCTTCTCCAGAAGCACAAGAGAGAGGGACACCGCCAAACACAGGCTCTGGGAGGTGCCCGTCCTCGCGACATGGGCATGACCTCGAGTCTGCTTAACAGCCAGGCTGGGCCCCATCGCTGTGATCGGATCAACCCGAGCACGGGCAAGCCCTGCAACACCATCTTCTCCCGGCCCTATGATCTCACTCGTCACGAAGACACGATCCACAATGCCCGCAAGCAAAAGGTGCGCTGCGATCTCTGCACCGAGGAAAAGACATTCAGCCGGGCGGATGCTCTGACGAGACATTACCGGGTGTGTCACCCGGATGTGGAGCTCCCGGGCAAGCACCGGCGACGCGGCGGTGCCTGAAGTGGGCGTTGGACGGCTCGCAAGGCTGGCATATCCCCGTCCCCGGACAATTGACTCCTGCCACCGGCCACCCCCTGCCTCGCTTGACAACATCCAGATGCCAGCAGAGCTGGGACCGACGGGTCTTCTCATGCAACAGATGATGCTGCATGACGTGGACCACGGTCGAATTAGGCTTGGCATTGGTGGACCGGTCGATGCGAGGCTTCAACCTGCTTGGACTGGGTTGGCTGAGGGCAGAAAAAGCGACAGGGCGGCCGGGCTCCAACGCGGGCAAGTGGGCCTCAGGGTCCTCATGCAGGAAGGGTCCTCCCGACTGACGTCATGGGCTGCCCATCGACTCACGCTGTGACATCACTCGCCCCCGCCCGACCTGTCGCTCAGCCATCAGCATCACTCCCCAGCACTCCTGATGATGACATGGCGTCCGTCATGGATACGGCATGCTCATTCTGGAGCACCCTGATCCCAATTTTTCTTTGTCTGGCATCTAATCGAAGGGCATGGAAGCAACGCTGGGTGTACTTCCATCGGCCCTGATGTAACTTGTACATTACTTACAAATCCAACAAAACAATTACACGGAACGGCCACGGCACAGCCCTAGGCTCGACTTGGCCGGCCGGGAACGCCTGGGCTGTGCTATGCGATATTGGAAATCATTTGGGAATCGGAAATCGGAAATCGGAAATCGGAAACCGGTCTAGACAAAAAAACAAACGAGCGAGAGGGTCTTTTTTACAGCGCGCGTCTTTGTCATTCAATTCTGCAATTGGGTATCCTACGGATTGGTCTGCATTTGGTGCTTTGGTCTGTTTGTTACACGGGCCGTTTTGGCCTGTCTATTTTTGTTGGCGGCGGATGCTTGATTCGCCTGCAAGAGCGTGTAACGGTGTGATTTTAAGTCATGACTGCAGGTTGGAAACATTATGGGGTCATACGATGTCATGACACTGGAGAAACGACCAAGAGCGGGTCGATCAGCTTGAACTTGGTTTTCGATTTCCTTGGCCTGTTGGAATTTTACATGGGTTCTATCCCAAAAACTATATCCATAGATGATGATGATGTATGATATAATTAAAAGAAGGATTGACAACTTACAACCGAAGCCTGTCTCAAATGTGCGTTGTGTACTTGGCCGTCCAGTAGAAGCTCTACGTGTTCATCGAAGCGAAGCGAAAGGGCATGCATCTTAGAACCCTCCACCCCTCAGATCTCCAGAGGCTGATAAACGGTTGACGCTAGCCCTGTAGATCCAAGCCCCATCGCAATCGATGATTGATATGCGTTTGATGATGGAATAGAGCTGGGGCTAGAGCTCTAAGCTTCCCCGGTTAGCGATCTGCACCGAGCTCATGTTCCTCTATGCTGTCACCGTTCCTTGGAGACCGAGACACATTACACAATGAACGAGCCACACCCCTTGTGACGTCGCCAAGATTTGCGCTTGGATGAGCGCATCGAGCTCGAGGTTACCTGATCGCTGTTTTTGGGCAGAATGACGGTGTCTTGCATTTGCGCACGCTCTAGGGGAGCAGATCCAGAGACAGCTGCAGTACCTAACGTAGGTTATTTTAAAGGGAAAAGACTTCTATCGAGGCTGGTATGGCAGGAGAGGAACAAAGTCTCCGCCTTGACGCAATCCCGGCGCTGGAGGTGGGATGCTCTGGCGGGGGCCATCAGTAGCATTATGAGCAACGTCATATCTTGAGATTTGCTGATGTAGTTTCACTTACAGTCGAATGGCATGTTGGACCGTACGTCAGACAAATTACGGATCGAAAAAGAACACTGCCTGGCAAATTGTCTATTCTGAATATCTCTCTATGTCCACCTTGTTTTGTGTTTTTTTTGCAATCTACATGGCAACTATATATTGCCATCCTCACACCTACTCCATCCACTATGAAAAGTGCGCGTTCCATTGCCATCACCATAGTTACCTGCACGTACCTACTTTAGTTGGCATTGGACGTTGTAGACCGTCTATGAACCGAGGACGGCCGAACGAGCGTCACGATACAGGGGCGTGATGCCGGTCCACAGTTCAAACTATCAGAGCATGTTAGCTATCTGGCTGTCCATTTGTGATTGCAAAGATGAACTTACTTGATACCAACCCTGAGACGACAGGACCTCCAGACCGGGGATAGTGGTCCAGTTACCGGCCTCGTCCGCCAGCTGCATAATCGGGGTGTGACTAGGCTTGTAGGCCATCTCGAGAAGAACACGACGCTCTGCGTCCACGGCCGGTCGGCTGAGCAAAGAACCGACGAGCTCTTGGAGGCTTGGGTCAATGGGCCGATCAGCTGGGATAGTGCTGATGACGACATTGAGGTTTGAAGACACCTTGTCAGCGTCCGAAGCCTGGCTCAGACCTTGCAACTGGTACTCAGCTGGGAAGTCAGCCGCAAGCGCATCCGCCTTGGCCTGGTTTCGTGCCGCAATGTAGATTGGACCAAAGCCGAGGGAATGGAGGGCAAAGATGGCGGCTCGAGTAGTGCCACCTGACCCAACCACCATGGCAGCTCCCTTGGTCTCGGAATCGACCTGCTCCTCCACTCCTTCGTCACGAAGAGCGTGAACCATGCCCCTCCAGTCCGTGTTGTCTCCCAAGAGGCGTCGACGACCACTGGCATCAGCCTTACCTATCGGCACAACAGTGTTGACGGCACCAATCGTACGCGCTGCTTCCGAGAGCTCGTCGACTTGACCCATGATGTCCAGCTTCAGAGGGATGGTCACAGAAGCACCTCCAAAATCAGGTGCCTGCAAGACATCGCGAACATCTTGGATGTTGTCCGTCTCCAAACGGTGGTACTGGTGAGGCAAGCCTGTCTGGCTGAACAGAGTGTTGTGAAGAGCAGGCGATCGAGAAGCTGAAATCGGCTTTCCAAACAAGTAGAAGTTGCATGGATCCAGGTCACCCAACAACGCCAGACCGCGACGGATCTCGGCCGCCGACATTTGCCCAGGTGCAGCCTTGAAGGGCAAGGCAGAGTGAGAGACGGGCGTCAAGAACTTGTTGAGTACGCGGCTGAGCTTGCCTGCCTTTCCCATGTTCATGGCGATCATTGGCGTCTTCTGTGCCTCCTGCATCCTGCTCTTGAATTTGGCCAGGTCAAAGTTGTCTTCGGAGCTACGCGCGACGCCAACGAGCTTGATAATGTCACCAAATTGGAGGGCGCGGTTGTAGAATGGGATCCAAGAAGCATTCTTCCACGACATGGTGCCTTGGGGGTCGTGGTGTGAAGCAATGATGCGTGAGCGACCGCGAGACTCGGTGACAGTCTGGATGATGTTTTCGGGCAATGTCATCTCGACATCGACATACTCCATACCCATTCGGAGAGCCAAGCGGTAAAGCTCAAGGCCTTCCTCGTAGGCATCATCTGGGAACTTTCCTCCCTGGGAAACGGTGCGTAGAGTGAAGACAATGGGCTTATTGGCCAGGGCACGAAGTATAGACACTTGTCGCGTGACTGAGTCGACAGACCGGTCCTGAAGGAGATCAACTCTCAACTCAACCGCGTCGGAGCCGACAACAACCTCCGGGATTAAGCTCGCTGCCTCGCTCAGATCGGGAACGGTCAGAGACACGAAGAAACTGTGGTCCTTCTCCATCACATCCTTGAGGTGCGAGCTTCTGCCAGAAATGGAGGACACGAACTGCTGGAAGTCATGCGGAATCTCGCTCTTCGAGCCAGAGGACTCCGAGTGCGGGCTGTAATAGAGAAGGTTGCTGCACTCCTGGTAAAAATCTTTCCGGCGGAGATAGACTTCTCGGATCTCGCTGGTGTAGGCCGGGCGAGTCTTGTCTCGCATCAGGTACTCCACCACCTGTTCTGTGTCACGGTGGATGAGCAGGACATTGCCGCCATTTCTGCTATAGTCCTTGAGGAGCTGCCTGGCCTCGGGCGTTTCGACTAGGCCACCACCACAAGAGAAGATATGGCCGTGAGAGTTCTTCGCCATAACGTCTTTCAGAAGAGACAACTCGTCCTCTCGGAAGCCTTCCCACCCGCGGCTGCCTCTGATCATCTCGGGAATCGTGCATCCAGCCCTTCTCTCCAGTTCTTGATCCAGGTCGATGAATTTCCAACCCAACAACTTGGCCATCCAGTTGCCAGCCGTGGTCTTGCCGGCGCCCCGCATCCCAATGATGAAGACTGAGTGTTCCATAACTGAGCTATTGCTATCCTCCTCATCAGCATTGACGTCTGGCTCATGACCAACCATATCAACCTTGAATGCCTGTGACAGGATGTCCCACCAGCCAGGCCATGTCTTGCCCACACACTCTCGTTCAGTGACGATGGCGGGGCTGGGTGATGCGACTGCCAACACACTGAAGCTCATGGCAACACGGTGATCATCGTAGCAATGGATGCCAACCGTTGGTGCTGAGATGCCACCGTCCTGTCCTTTCCCGAGAACCTCAATACCATCATCAAGTTCGTTGCACTGGACACCAAACTTGGCCAGCTGGTCCTTCATAGCCGCAATTCGGTTACATTCCTTGACTCGCTGGTTGGCGATACCGGTGATTTGTGTCTTCCCGGAGGCCACAGCAGCCAAAACTGATGCTGTGAGGAATGCATCCGTCATGGGTTCCATGTCAACATGAGCCAACGCCTTTAGCTCGCCGGGCACAGGGCCAGTGACTGTGGTGGAGTAGTCCGACTGGTTGACGGTGCAGCCCATGGGCTGCAACACATCGACAGCAAAACGAGCGTCGCCCTGGAGCGACTTCGAGCCAATGTTGGGAATGGTACATGTTGTGCCAGTGATGGCAGCAACTGCCAAGGGATAGGTGGCAGAGCTGGCATCGCTCTCAATGATGTACTCGCTGGGGTTCTGGTACTGGCCCTGAGGGATGTGGTAGGTGTTTGGTTCATCGGGGGAAGCAGTCACATGAACGCCAAAGGATGCCATCATGGAAATGGTCATGTCGATGTAAGGTTGGGAGATGGGCTTACCGCCCACTAGGCGTAGGGTCACCGGGTTCTTGGCGTAAGGAGCTGCCATGAGGATCGACGAAACGTATTGAGACGAAACGGTGGCCGCGAGCTCGATGACACCTCCCTTGAATCCTCCAGCGGCATCAACGCGCAGGGGAAGGCTGCTTTCCTTGCCCAGGTATTCGATCTCGACACCGTTCGAACGAAGAGCATCGACCAGCGGGCCGATCGGGCGGACCTTCATTCTCGCATTGCCAGTGAGAATACTAGAGCTGGCGCTGTCACTTGGAGAGCATAGAGCGACGACAGTGGTCAAGAAGCGGGATGCTGTTCCGGCGTTGCCTAGATAGAGAGCCTCTTTGCTGGCCCGGAGGCTCCCTCCCTTACCGTCGACGACCAAAACCTCTCCGGCATCCTGCCAAGAGTAGGAAGCCCCCCCGAGCTGATGGATAGCTGACAGCATATACTCAGTGTCGTCCGAGTGAAGGAGATTCTTGATGCGGCAAGTTCCGGAACCAAGAGCTGCTAGGACCAAGGCTCGATTGGAGATGCTCTTGGAGCCCGGTGGGGTGACGGTGACATCCAAGTTGCCCGGTACACCAGGCGTCACTTGGATGGAAGGCGACAGAATAGTTCGAATCGTCTTGTCGTCGACGACACTGGCACGAGGCTCGTAGCACTTGCCGATGGCAGACAGGAGCACAATCTTTTTCTTTTGGCCGTCGTTCTTCTTGTCAACTCCCATCTTCTGAAGTAGGACGTCGACAGGACACTTTTTGCCAGCAGTCAACTTGACAACACGCTTATCGTGAAGCGAAGTTGGCAGATCGTAGCTGGCTATGCACTTGACAAGCCTGGCGACAGCACCTGGGCGTAGAACACCTAGATAGCGAGCCAGCTCGGCTTCCTTGACCATACCGATTGCCACAGCTTCTCCGTGAAGCAGCTGAGGCGTAAGAATGGCCTCAATTGCATGTCCAATGGAATGGCCGAAGTTGAGGAGGTTGCGAAGACCACCCTCACGCTCATCGCTGGAAACAACCTCTGCCTTGACACCTGCCGATCCAATGACAATACGCTTCAGCACGTCCTTGATAGGCGTCAATCGACCTTCGCCCTTGGATCGGACGCATTCCAGGATGTGAGCTGCTGACTCCTCCAGCACGGTGAACTCTGTCTCGTTCCAAATGGCCGCAGTCTTGACCACCTCAGCCATGCCGTTAATGAACTCACGGACAGGAAGGGTCTCAAGAAAGGTCAAGTCAATGTAGATGCGCTTGGGCTGCCAGAAGGCGCCGACCAGATTCTTGCCCATTGGGGTGTCAATGGCAGTCTTTCCGCCAATGGATGAGTCAACCATGGCCAGCAATGTGGTCGGGACTTGAACAAAGCGAACTCCGCGCATGAAGGTTGCTGCGACATAGCCGATCATGTCACCCATAACACCGCCACCGAGGGCAATGATGACGGTGTCACGAGTGCATTGCTTCGAGAGCATCCAGTCTTCAATCTCAGCCTTTGTCTCCCGGCTCTTGGAAGCCTCACCCGGAGGAATTGTGTAGGTGAGCAGGCGGGTCGCCTTGCCCTCGGCAGCAGCCTCGAATCGAGCTTGGAAGGCGGGCACATACGTGTCGAAGAGGTTCGTATCGGTGATCAGGACGTATGTCGAGGTTGGGGTGTTTTGGAGGAGGTCATTGGCGACAAAGTTGAGCCAAAGGCCATGATCAACAATGATGTTGGCCTCGCCCAGAATCGAGATCCGCTCAGGACCTGGTTTCTTGGCTTCCGCCATCGCGAATAGTAACAAGTCTCAGGAAGGTCAAGACTTGCCTCTTCGTCAAAACGGCGCTGCAGATTGAGGTTTGCGGAAGGTCGTTTGGTTGAGGTGGGCTGTCGTCGACCACGCAGGGATCCAATTATGGTCGGTGAGTAAAAAATGGAGGGGTCTCCCCGATCGCGGCGCTAGGTGTGACTCCATGACGAGGAGAGGCTAGCCAGTCAAGTACCGATTGTTCAGGTACCCCGCCGGATTGATCTGCAAGGGGCCTTCTTACAGGTACCGAAGCGAGGTACAAGGTACTGGTTGTACCTTGGCTGGCTGCCCTCTCAGAGCAACCTTAATGGTAATGCGGACCGAACGGCCTCATGTGTGCATAACCGGTTGTGCAAATAGGACCACGTGACTGCGCAAAGCTGGCTAGGTATCCTACCCCATAAGGCTCCAAGCAACACGACGAGGGGTTCGGGCCAATCAAATATCTTAGAGGCGATACCTTTCCCTGGCTGATCTACCGCCCAAAGAGGAGATAGAGCTCTTATAAGACCTTAATAGTGAGGGTCACTATAGTAGGTGTTAACTGTTAAAGGTATAACACTGGGGTTTGAAAGTGATGGTTGAAATATGCATTGTTGCCATGCTTCCAGCCCTTGGGGCAGCAACCCGATCTGTAATATTATTTATCTATGACTTGGTAATTAAAAGATAGTTAAGCTCATAGCTAGGATAGCTTATTGAGATAAAAATAACAATGGCAACTCAAGTAATAAGAATTAAATAAGTATAAAATCCTCTTCTTTAAAATTAGGTCGCAACGCCTCCCCGTCCATAACCCCCTTCACCAAACATGGCCCAACAACCTTCCATTCATTGCCAATCACAGGCCGGAGGAGCAGCGGAATCGCCATACCCGGAAATACAACCAACACATCCCCAGCAAGCGTATCAAAGTCTCCAAACCCAAGGTATCCCCTCTCCGTTCGGAAGACAGCCTGGCCACTCATCCGCAACAGCAAATCCTGAAAGGCCGAGCCTGTTGCCTGAATTTCCGGCCCAGATGGAGAAGCAGCGAGCTCGCAGAGCGGCCAGTGAGTCACGTCCCCGCGGGTGGGTGATCCAAAGCCGGGAGACATGCCCGCCGCAAGAACCCAGTCCACCGCCTCACAAACCGTCCCTCCAGAAACATACTCCCTATCACATGCGTTCGGAAACAGAAACTCAGCGAGCGAGCGTGTCCACCGCGAGAAGATGGGCTGCCAGAACTCGGATCTATTAGTGTAATCCCCCCATCGCGCCGGATCTTTCAAGGCTTCGTGAACAGCATTGATCACATCAACTCGTATCCCAACAACAGAGAGTTTCATGCCATCCGCATCAACACAAAACCGCGGCGCAGTTCCCCCTCCAGCACTAAAGAACTCGCGATAAGTGAAACCAAGAATTGAATACGTGAACCGATAAAAGTTGGGCACCCAGCTCCTCAACTTCTTGTACTGTCCAATAGAACAAAACAGCAACAAATCTAGCTCTCGCGTCGTATTGAGGATTAACACCGCGGTAGATCGGTACAGCTCCTCGGGCGCAACGTCATACTCTAGTGAGATCGGTTTGCCCTGTATATCGGCGTAGATGTGAAGCAGCGCGAAGATCTTATCTCGCGGATCATGTGCCTCAAGCCTCTGCGCCTGCAGCAGCAGCCAGAGGAAATTCGAGCGGTCCGTCGCCCGCCTGCGATCGGAGAGCTCGTTTAGAAGCGAGACGCGTCTGTTCCAGGGACTTGGCTCGAGGAGGCTGCCCAGAGCAGTCATATGCCTATGCGCCAGGGCATTGGCGACGGAGAGAACATCAAAGGAAACGGCCTTGCTTCCGCACCAGAATTCGCGGTAGACGCCCGGCGTGGAAGCTTCTTGGTACACCCAGCTTCGAGACCAGTAGCTCCGGCGGGTGAGGCCCTCGACCGCCGCGCGCTCATCGCCCGTCAGGGGAATGGTCTGATCGGGCAGCTGGTTGTTGGCCCAGAGTGAGGCAGTGCGGGCGTAGAATTCCATGGCCGTGTTGCTGGTTTCGTCTGCCGTTCCTAGCCAGATGACGATGCGGCTTGCTGCGTAGTAGATTGAGGCCATTTGCGCGATTTGCGACGCCTTTTCGGCCTTGTCACCCTGATTGATGCAGAGGGCGTCGATCCAGATGGGACCTACCGTGCGGGACAGCCTCGAGCTGCTGCCAGGTAGCGTGTGGGAAAGGAAGGCGTGGAGGTTACTGCGGATCTTAATAGGCTTATCATTGAGGAGGAGGTCATGCGACGGTTCGTCGGTGCCCCATGTGTAGGACAGAGCTGTGAAGCTCTGGGCGTTGAGGGGGTGGTTTGAGATGGTGCATTTCAAGGGGCCGAGGAGGGAGTTGCCTTGATTCCATTGAAGTTGGAGGAGACGTATCTCGCCTTGCTTGAGGGGAATATAGATAAAGTCTGCCATATTGACTCCTAAGAAAGGCAAGGATATATATTGAATTGGCAATAGGCTGCAATAAGGGAATAAATAAAGCGACGGAGATAAGGGTGCCCTAACCTGGGGCCTAAATATTATAAAGTAGGGCTATTTATATAAATTATATATATATATTTATTTTACTATTAAAATTACTATTAAAATTACTAATATT